>JAODLM010000728.1:0-67427 GCA_036937905.1 Salvia rosmarinus
AACGTCGAGCTAGTGACGAAAAATCTAGCACTAGTTGGGAGGTAACAGCGTTTTTCTTGTTTATGTTTCGTTTGTTCTTTTCTTGTTTTCTTTGTTTTATCGTGTAGATGTCTTGTTTTTGTTTTAAGTCCCAAGGTATATCTGCTTTTATAAAAAAAAAATGGAAGCTTTATCAAGAACACCAATGTCAAATGATGGAGATGATGCAGCGATTGGGATCAATGGCGAGATTCTACCCACGGATGTAGCGACATTTGAGTGAGTCTCTACCATAACTCTTTTCTCCAAACCTTATTGCCTCCATTTCTACCTTTTTACAATAAGTTTGGGGAGTGGAAGAGTTTATTTGTTGAGAGTCCTTTTTGTTTTGCTTTGTCTTGTTAAATTTTTTATATTTTGGGGCTTTTATTAGGTGTCTTTTGTTTTCGTTGTTGTCTGTTGATCAGCAGTTAAAGTGAAATGTGTTAATCTATGTGGCGATGATGATAGAAATTTTGCAAAATTTTGTTGATGGTGCACATGATGTGTTAGAAAATGAAGCATGAATAACTTGAGATTGCTTAACATTGTTTTCACCATTTGCTTAAACAAGTAAGACTTGAGCTTCCTTTGTATAAACATCTGTACAGTTTCTTTTAATGGTGTGATATCATGCGTATAATAATCTTCTAGAACTTAGTATTTTCTATCGAGATGCAATATGTGTTTGAATATGGAAGGATAAGGCCATCTTTATTAACACATATTTACTAAACACTAACAATGATATATCCGTTATCGCCTTCTTTGAGCCTTTATTAGACTTTATTCTTTTGTTAGCAGGATGATAGGAGGTGAGATGGATATGGAATCAATGAGAATGAAATTTGTTTTGATATTCTAAGTTGGGATAAAGATAGAGAGTAAGAAGAATGGTACCCGTGTGAAAAGAATAGACCCTATAAGCTCTATTACAAAGCGAGAAAATATTGTGAAAAATGTGAGCATAAAGGTTTAGTTATCATAGTATAAAAGTACGTGTGTTGAATAAGCGATGAATTAGCATGTTGGAAAGAAAGGGTGAAATGGACAAAGTCATATGAGTTGATTGTATGAATGGAGGTGCTTGGGAGTTATATTTGAGTCATAACCATATATTATCTTATCTTAATGTGCCTACATTACTGACCTATGAAAATTGCTTTTGATCTAATTTGAGCAGCATTGATGTGGTGGAGATATTAGAAATGGCAAGCCTATGGTAGATTTTACATTGCATGATTTTTGAGTGTATATGTCATAAATTTCTTTATGAGTTTGAGTACACTATATTTTACACACATGCCGTTGTGAGGTTTGAATTGAATGAGATTTTTGCTTTCAATGGTTGTACATTGTTGAGTTGACTAATGTCGTATGCTAGCTAATGTTTTGAGCTTTGAAATATTCTGAGGCTTGATTTTGTTAATCACCTTTCGGCTTCGTTGATTTGTCGTTGTGTCCTGCTTTCTTTTGTTTTGTTTTGTTTGAGGACAAACAATGCTTACAGTTTGGGGGTTAGATAAGCAGCTTTTTACCGTTTATTGTTGATATTTAAGATAATTTAGAACTATAAGTGTGTTTATGTAGTGGATCTCAATGCTTTTATATATTTTGGAAGATACTGACTCTCGGGTTCTCTTTGGTGTTTTGCAGGCTTATAAGATGATAATCCAGTATGGAGCGAGCAAGAAGAAGGGCTAAAGCGAGGGGTGGCGGCCTCTAGCGACCGCTAGCCGATCGCTTGGTGAAGATGAGCTCTGGATTGTGTCTGTGACCGACCTAGCATTGCTGCCCTAGGTCGACGCTCTGACCACAGCCCGCGACAAGCGACCCGCGAGGCGTGACGCGAGTGACCTAACGTCGATGCCTTTGAAGAGCTCTTGCGATTTCTTGCGGCCACCCTGGCGACCCGCGGTAATCGAAGGACACCTAGCGACCGCAAGTCCAGCCCTAAGCGAAGAAGCGCGACCGGATCCTGGACCCGACCCCGACCGAGCTCGGCCGTGAGCGGTGAGCCCAAGTGGGGTTTTAACGCACACATAAATAGGGCCTAGCCCTCGCCCAGAACCTTGTCGGACCTATTTTACCGTTTTGCTCGGTTTTCACTATTTTCCTACTTTTACTCTAGTCTTGATTTAGATTCATTCTAGCATTAGTTTTCATTGTTCTACTTTAGTTCTCGATTTATTAGCGCTTTGGAACGCTTTGTCGAACAATTAGTGTTTTCCGTTTTCGTTGAGGTTGGGATCTGCAACGATTGTTCTTAGGCAGCTACACACGGGGGTTTATCTATTTTAATTCTTATTTTATGGTTAATTCTTATTTTATATCGATTATAATGTACAGCTAAATTTTAGATTCTAATCACAGGGTTTGCATGATTCTATCACAAATGTTGTGATTCACCTATTGTTATTTACCTTCGGGCATTGATTTATGATGCTTGGTGCTTAATTATAATGTTAATGTATGATCAATCTTGATGCATATCTAGTTGCTGATTAATTATACTTATTTTAATTGTCAATCGATCTTGAATGCATTGATACTGAATAAACCGAGTGCGTAGGAGATAGGAACATTAAGTGGGAAGCATATTCTTTGTGATCCTTTTGGGTTGCTTATTTTCACCTAGAGGCGTATGATGTGGAAAATTGCAATCAACTACTACCGATTATAAGTAACTAAAATTTTTGTTACATATGTGATCTTCCATCTTATGCAGGATTAAAATGGTTAATAGTAAATTTGGATAAAAATCGTTGTGGTGGGATTAGTGCATCCCTAGGGTTAGTCTTTTAGATTATTATCTCTTTGAGTATTTTTGTTTTAGTTTATTTTCAGGTTGTTACCCTTTTACTTTGGATTTAATATCGAGAGTCTAAACTATTTAAACAAATCTATTCTTGGATAATGATGAATTGTTGTTGAATTAGCTTACGTGTTTTGGTATTACAATCCACGTGGATACGATACCGACTTACCTTTATACTTGCGTTTCGTGTTAGAAAAGTGGCGATCACACCACAACAAAATGGTGTGTCGGGCGAAGAAATAACTCTCTTAGAAATGGTTAGATCTATGATGAGGTTATGCAACATTATACTGTTTAGATTAAGGGGTATTCCTTAGAAACAACGGCATATTGCTCAATCTAGTACGTCAAGTTAGTCGATAAGACCCCTTTCGAGTTATGGTTTGGCGCAAACCTAGTTTAAACCATATAAGGATGTGAGACGATCCGACAAATGTCTTTGAACATGAAAGCTAACAAGTTGGAGCTAGATTTGAAGCAAGGGCATTTGTGGTTATCTAGATGAGCGAAGGTGATTATTTCTATAGTCTAAGGATCGGAAGGTCGTTATTAGCACTAGCGTCGATTCTTGAAGAGGACTACATAAAAACCATAAATCAAAGTTGAAATCATACTTCAAAATTAGAAGATGATGGTATTCCGCCATCGATTAGGCGAAAGGTTTGAGATGTCGTGTCTAAGGGAAGATCGAGACAGATACTTTAAAAATTGAAGTGGGTCGAGTTCCTTTGGAGATACTGACCGTACAAGTGGCACCTACAAACAAGTTGTGCAAGATAGAGAACGCGGAGTTCTGCGCCCTTATTATTGTTATTAGCGATGGCCGCCATTGATTGGAGGGTTACGTCGGCAGGCGATTTATGTTAGGCGAATCTTTGTATTAAGTCCCAAAAGCGAGCGGTGTGTCGATCAATTGACATCTGACGTCTGAGACAAATCAAGATCGCAAGCACAGCGCTATGGACTTAGAAATTGAGTCCATCGCAACTATGGATGTATCGAGAAAACACCTCTGGGATGGCGAAAGCCGTAGGTAGTAAGTGGATTATACAAGAGGAAGAGATTGAGATGGAGGTTTCGACTTTTAAAGCCGAACTTGTGCAAAGGGTACACTTCAGTTGAGGCAGCGATTTCGATGAGACCTTTTCCGCTATGCGAATTCTCAGTCCATCAAAATTCTTACGGCCATAGACAACTCACCTAATCTTGAGTTTGGCAAATGGATGTTAAAATCGCTTTTCTAAGCGTTACACTAGAAGAAGGTAGAGACATCTATATCACGGACAACCAGAAGGTTATGTGGTGAAGGGTGAAGCGTCACAGTATGGAAGCTTAAAGTCCGTTTATGGACTCAAACTACTCGATCGTGGACTTATGCTTTGTGAGGTGGTAATGTCTTATGGATTTACCAGTTGCTGCAAAGATTGTGTATCGTTTGGATGTCGACTATGATGTGGTATTTCTTGCACTTTCGTAGATGACTCCTTATGCCAACAACAATGTGGTACATTATCGGGCGTAAAGAGTTAGTTGTCGATTAGTTTGAATGAAGACTTAGGAATCGACTTACATTCTTGGGATCAAGGTTCTGAGATCACTAGAAAATATTGAGCTTATCTGAGCCTCTTACATTGATCTTGTGAGTACTCGTTTTAGTATCACAGACCACCGAAGGTTGCTACCCTTTAGACATGGTGTTCCTTTATCTGGGAGCGATCACTAAAGGCGCAAAGGAGATAGAGGAAATGAGATAAGTTCCTCACGTTTCGGTATTAGGAAGGCTCATGTATGCAATACTATATGAGACGATATACTGCTATGTGGTAGGCAAAATAGCTGATATCGGTCTAACCTGGATAAGTACATTGGGTGTGGTAAAGCATATACTCAAATACGAAAGGTCTCGAGATTATAGGCTAGTTGATCGAGCTAAAGCATACTCAAATTTACTCGTAATCAGCGAGGTAATTGTGGCGTGATAAGTTAACCCAGTCGTCTCTCAAGGAAAACTTACGGGGCTATTATTCGCACTACGAGAAAGCAATTAAATCCTAAATATTCTAATACCAAATAGGGTTTTGGGACATCGGAAATTGAAATCGAAAAATAAGCGGCATTCCTAAGTTAGGGTTGTCAATCCCGAACTATACTAATAAAGCATTAAATCTAAACCAGGGGTTGTCAATCCCTAGTTGAACTATGAAAGCGATAAAGCAGGCGATAAACAAAAGCAATAACAATCCTATTCTTAGGGTTTGTCGATCCCTAATCTAAATCTAATTGCTAATAAACCATAATTATCAATCATCCAACAAGAACATGAATTAAGCGAAGCGAGGAGATCATTAAGAAATATAAATCAAAAGAACAAGAAAATCGATTAGAATAAATCGAACAATCGATAGCATAAGTCTACAAAGAATCGAATGACAAATGTTTCAATAGAAGAAATAAAAGCGAGAAAATTAAACAAAAATTATCTCGTATGCGTGCTTTGAAACTCGGGAAGAAACTTTGAAGAACAACGGCATAGCGCATGTGAAAGAAATAAAAACTGAGAGCCCCAGTTAAAAATGACCTAGTGCATTTATATATTAAATGAGAGTTAGCGCCAGTTGAATGTGAGTGCAGGTTCAGAAAGCATTTTGTATTAGAGGTGGCCAGGGAATGGTCATTGGTTGGTAAATAGTTCTATCTCGAGCGGCGTGGCTCAGGTGGTGGAAATGGTTGAATCTTGTGAGTGAACGCCGGATAGGCTGGGAGAGCTATCTTGTTGGGCATACGCTAGCGTTGGCTTGAGTCTTATTAACATCGAGCGCGGGTGGAGAAAAGCGAGCATCGGGTGGGCGAAAACCCGGCCAGGCACGGGGAGGTGTTGCGTGGTCGGCGTTGCGCATGGCGGCGGGCGCTAGGTTTCAGCGCCCGGACGGAGAAAGCGAGTTGGAGGCGGAAAGCGTCTTGTGAGGCTGGATCGGCGAGTGGGTGGACCCAGACTGGGCCAGGTGCTGCGGTGGAGATAACAATGTCTTGTTGGGGAAGCGCGTTGAGCGCTGTTGGCGTTAGAAACACGGATGTTCTGCGATGGTCGGCGGTGGCGACAGCAGCCGCAAGGAATCAAATAGCAGCGCTCGAGTTCCGGCTGCTGGGTGCAGGGCTGGGCGGGCCGGGGTTGCGTCTGGCGAGGCGATGCTCGGCGTGCGATGGGGTGCCATGCACAACTTTGACTATTCGCCCCATTCTCCCTCGTCTAAACTCCAAATTAGGATCCATTTACGTCTATGAACTCCTATCAAAAAGCTCTTCATTATACTTGATCATTGGCTGACCTATTTCATCCTATTTAATGCCATTTTCCTACAAAACATCGAAACAAACTAAGTAAGTCCGAATCAATAAATAATAATCAAAACAACGGCATAAATAGGATAAACAACAGAAAATGACATGTAAAACAATACCAAGAATAAGCACAAATTCATACCAAACAACTCCACGTACTTATCTATTTGCTTGTCCTCAAGCAAACTCTATACCAATAAGAATAGGAAGATAATTCATGCAACATCACTCTTATTCTAATCAATCAAACCTTATTGCTTTTCCCCACACTTGGTGTTTCGTATTCAAAATAATGTGAAATAAATCTGGGGGCAATCCGATAAATAAAAGGGTAAACTACGCTCGGACCCAACTCTCCGTTAGGGTGAACTAACTAATGTGGTCACCTTTAGCAACAAGTTCCTATTTAAAGCACAAAGAATGTTTTAACAGATTTTGGAACAATATTGAAGGTGAACTCTCGATGAACTCGAGTCTCCTATCGTGGTTTCCATGTCCATTTCTCGATTCGAGAAGAGGACATAATCTCATCCTCCATTTCAACAATCTCAACAATTCTTGTAGTTTTCATTCTCCTCATTTTCATACCCTTTTTTTATTAGGAAAACAAGTATATAGGTAACCACAATGTTAACACTACCACAACATTAGCGGACAAATCACATCAATTTCTCTATTCATTTCTATCAATCACAATCTCGTTAATTCACATTACACTCAAATCATATATCACCAAAAGTCTCAGAAATTCAAAATCAGTTTGACCAATACCATAGAGTTCAGATGCAACAATCAAAATCCCAACCTTACGAGCAAAGAATAAAACTTGATTCCAAATCAGCATCACAAAAAAAAATTTATCACCTTAAAAAGCCCACAATACTGCAAATAGATATAACAATACACCAACAATCATCACACGACAAACTCATCCTCCAAACTTAATTCGAGCACTATCATCAGTGCTCCAAACAATAAAAGCACAAATAATAAGAGGGCGAGAACTTCCACGAAGTTTGGTGAACCAATAACTTGCCCATTCTCAACACACATCCATAAGCAACTCCTGCATACAGACAAAGATGAAACACAAATTAAAAAGCAGGACCTTTGAAATAAAAGATAAAGGGAAAGAGAACAAAACCAAAGCGTGGGTTGCCTCCACGGGCGCTTGTTTAACGTCATTAGCTCGGCGTGTTTTAGAAACAGCGGTGGTGGTCAATGTGGCGGTCCGCCATAATCGAGGATGCCACGAGCTTGATAAGCCTCGTTTTACATGATTTATAAGGCTATATTCATTTCGTTTCTAAGTGATAAGTGATCTTTTGAGTTGTCTTTTGATATATTTATGTTTACCTTGGAAGATATTATGCGTGTGTATTTCATGTCATTTAGCATAGGTTTAATGTCGAGGTGGATCACGATAAAGAGGAATCAATAGCCAGTCAGCGAGCTCATGCGAAGAAGCTTTGAAACGGCGTTGAATATGATGAAATGGATTTGACAAGGATGGATGTAAAAATTTAACTATGTTAAATAGCATCTCAATAGGAGTCCGTAGGTGCAAACAGATTGTAATTAGGTCCGGACGAGAGAAGCGGAGCGAGCAGTGAAGTGGCGCTGCTGCCAGAAAAGGCGATTCGCGAGTTTTTGCTCGCGACCTACGATCGCAAAGGGCAAAACTCGCGAAATCATGAATTTTCAGCAATTTGAGACACCTAGTCCATGTATACTTCTAATCCGAAGTCGAATAGGATTGAATCAGTCGAATAGGATTGAATCAGTCGAGAATAGGATTGGGAATTTATGAAAAAGGGAGCTTATGTTTTATTATAAATAGGGAGATAGAAGCGATAGCTTATGAACACCATTCGAGGCGAACACAAATTCTTCTTTATTTTCTTTTGCAAGTTCTTTTCCCGTTTAATTTAGTTTAGCTTTTTCTTTAAGTATTTTTCATTCCGATTTCATAGTTTAGTATTAGAATTGAATTTCTTCAGGATTCAGTCGCTACAATTGTTCTTACGTGGATTCTTACGGTTTATCTATCTATCTTAATTTATGTTTTATTTAATTATTTATTGCTTTGGTAATTTAATTATGCGTAGCTAAAATTCGTCTTGATCTAGGGTTTGCATGATTCGATCCTATATGTTGTGATTTACATTATCGCTATTTACCTTCGGGCATTGATTCATGATTCTTGGTGCTTATTTATATGTGTTGATTTTGATCAATCTTGATGCATATCTAGTTGTCGGTTAATTACGTAATTGTATTAATTATCAATCGATCTTGAATGCATATTGAATAAACGCTTGAGTCGTAGGCGAGATAGGATATTCGTAGGAAGCATATTCTTAGTGATCCTTTTGGGTTACTTGTTTTCACCTAGAATGGTAGGGAAAACTTCGTAATCTCTGCCGCAATTGTAAATGGCGAAGTTGTTGGTTATATATGTGATCTTATCTTATCTGCGGATTAAAATTGGCTAATAGGAGCAGGATAAACATCGTTGTGGATAGGATTAATGCATCCCTAGGGTTAGTCTCTCTTATCATTTTATCATCAAAGTGATTTTATTGCTTTAGTTATATTTACGCATGGTTACATCGCTTTGGATTAATTTCGAAACACATTATATCATCATGATTTACGTGGAATAATGATGAATTATCGTTGAGCTAACTTTCGTGTTTTGTATTACAATCCACATGGATCGATACTCGACTTACCT
Organism: Salvia rosmarinus; assembly: GCA_036937905.1. Lineage (NCBI taxonomy): Eukaryota > Viridiplantae > Streptophyta > Magnoliopsida > Lamiales > Lamiaceae > Salvia > Salvia rosmarinus. Next base: position 8,913 of record JAODLM010000728.1, read on the forward strand.
TCTATATCGCCTTTTACGTGTGAAAAGGGGCGATCAAATTTTAGGCGCCGTTTAAAGTGATTGTTAAGATTACATAGGAATAATTTGTGATTTGGATTTATTAATTGAGTTATATATTATATTATTTATTTATTGTTACGAGCTAAATTCTCTACGTTCTCGGGTAGTTTATCGTCACAAGATCTCGGGGACCTCACGAAATATTACTAGATCCCGAGATCAGCTCTCAAGGAGAGAGGGCGAGAGAAAGGGAGGCTGCAATGACTAATCCACGAGCAGGGCATTCCTTCCGAGCAAGCCGCACGCATGTTAGCCGATTTAGCGAAAATGCGGCGCCGGATGGCGAATATGAGACTCTAGTCCTGCTCGAGGCGAGACCTCACGAATTATATGTACCGACCTCCCCCGAACAATTCGAGGCGGATGGGGCAGTCAATCTGAACAACCGAGTTAAAGCGGCCCTAATCGGCATGGTACAAGGAGAAGCGGTTTGGGGAGGAGTCACGGAGGACCGAATGCACATCTTGAGACATTCTCGACATTTGTGACACCATCAAGCGAGATGGGGTGCCACAAGACACGATTGGATGCGCATGTTGGATTCTCTCTGCTTGTCGAGGCGAAGGAGGTGGTTGAGAGTTTGGACGCACGGGCATAAATAGTTGGGGGATCTGCGAAAAGTTCCTCTCAAAGTATTTTCGCCAGCCGAAGCCAGGAAAATCATCGCCGAGATCTCCCACTTCTCCCGGTAGGAGATGAGTCGTTGTTCGGTCGTGGGAGGCGATTCGAGGCCTATTGAGAAAGTGCCCACAACACGGATTCTCGAAACAATGAATCACCGCAGTTCTATAGTGGTGACATGGCATACTGAAGGCATAGTTGATGCGTCGGCGGTGGATGTTTATTGAATCGTCGTGTAGATGAGGCCGATCGCATCATAGAAGAGATGGCGGCAAATAGTTATCAATGGCCAGCGGAGAGCGCAATGGTTAAGCGGCGGTATGAGGCGATTAATCTGACGGTGATGAAGCAATTCACTCTTTTGAAGAGTCGGATCGAGATAGAAGAGGTCGACCACATCAATCGGATGAATCATGGAAATCAGGCATCTGATGCAAATAACGAAATAATCAAATTTCTCGTCGCTTGACCCAATAATTTTCAACGACCTCGCGGGTTTCTCGATTCGAATGGGTGATTCGAGGCGAAGAAGCCGAGTCTAGAGGACGTGATGCAGCGATTGGTTGTAAGCAACCAACAATTGACGACGAACGAGAACTCATTTATAAGCAACACCGAGCGGAAGATTAATCATTTGGAGTCACTTGTGTGACTATGGGAAAGCATATGAAGATTTTGGAAAATCAGTTGGTTGAGTGGCCGTCTGATTGAATATACAAAAAGGCAGACAATTTCGAGTGTCTGAGGAGATAAACTTAGAAAAATCAATGTTTCGCCATCAGACGAGAAGTGGACAAGCTTACCCGAGCCATACGGAGCAAGAAGTAAACGGAGCAGAAACTTCGCGACCGAGCTCATGACCATGAGCCCGATCGCGGTCCCAATTTGCCAGCGAGCTCGCGACCCGAACGCGCCATGAAGCCATCAAAGTGGGCACGCCCTAGATTTGTTCGCGGCGACCCAGCGCTCCCGCAATTTGAGCGAAGGAGGATTGACCTGGGCGAGCGCCTCGCGACCTTCCAGCGATCGCGAGGTCGACCGCGAAGGCCTTGAGAATCGATTCTCGCCGTACATTCCTCGGTCCCGTTTTCAGTCGACTAGTCAAGTCGAAATTGTCGCCCCAATTCGAGGAAATGCGGATGCGGGGTGTGATTAGAATTGGGGTTAAGCGAAGGGAAGAAGGGGATACATATAACATACATGATAAGAAGATGTGACCATGAAATCGGGCGGCATCTCCACTATAACTAGGACATATCACGAAGGGAGGGTGCACAAACAATCCACCAGCGAGAATAATATCGATATCATAACCTCGGAAAAACATGATCTTGGTTTATTATAAGTAATGCGAGAAGCAAAATAGCGTTACATCACATCGACTAGGCCGTTGACCACATAGCATGCTCGTATCGAGACTCACGTGAGAATAACATAATAAATCTTGTTCCCAATCGGATAGAAAATAAGGGACAGAGTACATAATTATCGAATGCATTATATAACACAACATCGCGGAAGCATAGCATGAAGAACCATGACTCCAGCCCCTCGTCGCCCGTCGACCTCCTCAATCGTGAAAAGATTTGAAAAGAGTTTGGGGTGAGTACTAGCTCACTCATTTGGGGTTTTATCATAAATCAAAAGAATCATGAGGCCGTGTTTAGAGCACTTACCTTAGAAGGTTTTAAGCGTAAATCCACTTCTAAGTAAGCAAAATAGATTTTCATTTTCGATACACGATCCGTTATTCTTTACTCCCATCTTAGAACCATGAACCACGGCTCGGGCGTATCCTGCTAGCCCATCACATGACATTCATTCGGCCGGAACATATCCGGTTATTGCGCAGGAGCGTATCCGGCCCGGCTAACTTCGGTGTGGACTTGATTGAATCCCATCGAACCATAACCACCTCATTACCTTTTCCGTGTGGACTTAGGGTCTATCGCCCGAACCATAACCACGTGTTGGGGTCTATCATATGATCAATACTCGAGATGGTGATCAACCACCGAATAGAGATCCGTGCACAACCATGATAGAACCATATCTTAGATCGGAGAGCGTAATAATTTCACAAAAACATTTCACGGCGTACATGTTTTATTTTGAAATATCGAGTAAATAACTCGAAATAAGCATATATGTAACTGAGCACAGACAGACGTCAGCGAGAGATATCTACGGATCCGATGACTTCACCGTCGCTTGGTAGGTACACGGTAACAAGACGGAACAACTTTTGAGGTTCTTCCACAAAGCAAAGCAACAGCGTGATCAAGCGAGCGATCGTAGCAAAACTAGGGTTTCGACTTTACGAACCCACGTTTGGCACTCTCGGGTTTCAAATCAACTCGATCGAGAAGGAAATATATTCGGGCATCAAGACCTATAATAGGGTACGCTTGAAAATATGCATGCGTGCAAGTTGACTCAAATCTTAGCGTGAAGAAGCTTCAATCGATGCCTATCCTCGGATCTAGGATAAACCGTCAAAATCGATGCATGAAAATGGAAACATAAGCAATATGCATGCGGCGACCATGGAATGACAAGCGGCGTTGACAATGGATAACTTAGGGCATGTCTTTCTTTAGAAAACTCGAAGCAACGAAAAACATCCGAGCATGCGAAGCGAAAAATAGAAAGCGGAATCGGTACTTTAGTAGAATGCATGGCAGGAACTCAAAACCTAAAGGACCGTAGCAAAGGTGGTGTCGGACCGCAAATCGGCGGCGATAGGCGGCGGTTTCGACCAATCGGCCGCCTCCGGCCGTTTTCCCTCGTCCGCTTTAGAAACCCGGTTCTATGCTATACGATCTACTAAAAGGCGGAATCAAAACAAGAAAGAACGAAACAAAAAGCGGGCTGCAGGGGTGGTTGATCGGCGGTGGTGGCTCGGCGGCGTATGATAAGCGCCAGCCGTGAGCACCAGCTCGATCCCCACTCTCCGGTGGTAGTAGCGTGCACTGGCTGCTCGGCTCTTCCGTAACACAGAGAGGCGAAGGAAATGAGCGTTGAAAATGAAGGCCCTAGCGCTCCTATTTATAGGAAAATTAGAAATTGCTTTATACATGCATGACCACTTTTCACATAAAAAGCGGCAACTTTGCAAGCGGACTCAATTGAAAACTTGGTACCCATGGACACGAAATAAAATACGGGACACAATGACTATAAACAAGATATCTTTTAAAGACCCGATGAAAAGTCAGGTTTTCGATAACTTACCGGTGCGAACCTTCATGGGTGGTCGAAAACACTGCATGCTTAGTGTACATGAATTCGTCATGAGAACTCTTCATAGCACTACGAGGGTTTCGTGACGGTCGCGTCACCGAAACAAAAGTGACCTTTGACCTTTTCTCGCGTGCCGTGCAAAGCGAAGCTTAAAAAGGCGGGTATTACATCCTCATCGCTTATAAAAATTTCGTCCCGAAATTTCAAACACGTGGAAAACAACTCGGTCTTTGAGCCACGAACTTGTCTTCAACTCCCGTAGCTAACGCCTCTCCGTGGTGATTCCACAACACGCTACCAACGGAATCGCTTGTTTCTCAACTCCTTGACTTCGTTCCAAGATAGCCAGCGGCGCTCCTCGTAACTCGGATCTGAGCAAGAACCAACGATCATGCTTGATCACGTGTTTTGGGTGGAACGTACTTTCTCGGTGAGAGGCGTGAAACACGTCGTGAACATCTCCGTCTTGGCGGCAAAGCTAACTTATGAGCAGCGGGGCTATCATCTCGAGAACTTGAAGGTCCAGCGAACCTCGATCGTAACACCTCGTTTCCCAAAGCGAGCGACTCTCTCGTCGGAAACCTTAGGAAAACGCGATCTCCGATCATGAGCGAAGATCCGTCGTGACGCTTGTCGCATAGGACTTACGCGTCTGAGGCTTGATCCTTCGGCGGCGATCGATCGATAACCTCGACCGTCTGTTGAACCATCTGGTCTAACATCTTCCTCTCGCCAACCCGTCCCGATAAAGTGGCGATCGACATTCATTCCGTCTGACGCTCATAGGGAGCTATTCTATGGTGGCACGATAGCATTGTTATGAAGCAAACTCTACCAAGGTAGTATCTCTTCCCAATTTCCACCTCTATCGGCCACATTGCTCATGACATATCTTCAAAACTTTGAATCGTTCTTTCAGGTGACCGTCCGTTTGAGGATGGAATGCCGTACTAAGATTGACTTGGTCCCACGTAAACTTCATGCAGTCATCCCAAAACCTTGGCGTGAACCTCGGGTCACGATCGGCGTCATCGATACCGGCGCGCCATGTAACCGTGCGATTTCCTTGGCGTAAAGGCGAGCGAGCTTATCTAACCCGTCGTCTTCGAATCGGTGAAATGGTGACTTCGTCGATCTATCGACGACAACCCATATAGCGATGTTTCTCTCGCGTGACCTTGGAAAACTCGCACAAAATCCATGCCGATATGATCCTATTTCCATTACGGGATTGGTGGCGGTTGCAACAATCTGACGGACGTTGGTGTCTGACTTTCATGGCGACAAGCGAACATCGTTCCAGCAAACGCGGCTACGTCCTTTTTCATCCGCCACCAAAGTTCCTCTTAAGGTCTGTACATTTTGGTGCTTCTGGATGAAACGTATCACGATTGCCTCATGAGCTTCGCCCATGATTTTATCTCTCAATTCCCTATTGAGTGGCACACATAACCTTCCTCGGAATAGTAGCGTTATCCTTCGCTTAGTGAAACCCTTGCTATCCTCTAGCCTCGCTTTCAAACGCATCTTCTCGAGGGGTCGATCATGCCGCGCGCGCACTCACGATGGCTTCTCTCAAATCGGTTCGGTGTCGAAGTGCGATGAATCCTTGCGATTCCGTGGATGAATCACTTCGGTGAGCTTCACCGAAATCTCGAATAAGCTCTTTCTCTGCGTAGAAGATATCGACTTCGCTCTCGACTTGCGACTAAGGGCATACGCTTTCACGACATTGGCTTTCCGGGTGATAGCGATGAAGCAATCATAATCCTTCACCAACTCTAGCCATCTCCTTTGCCTCGTGTTCAGCTCTTTTTGTTCAAAGAAATACTTGAGGCTCTTGTGATCCGTGAAGATTTCACACTTAACTCCATAGAGATAGTGCCTCCAAATCTTCAGCGCATGAGCATTACCCGCTAACTCCGGATCGTGAGTTGGGTAGCTCAACTCGTGCGGTTTCAAGCGGCGAGGCAGCGTGGCTATAACCTTCCGTTACGCATGAAACGCAACCAAACCAAGTTTGGATGCATCGGTGTAGACCACAAACCCATCGTTCCTTAAGCACGGCTAACCTTTGGAGCGGTTGTTAGCTTCTTCTTTAACTCTTGAAACTTGCTTCAAGCTTGGACCATGAAAACTTGATTCCTTTCACGGTGTTGCGTCGTCGGCCTTACCGACCGAAAACCCCGATGAAGCGTCTATAATATCCGGCCAAGCCTAGAAAGCTTGAACCTCATTGGCATTAGTCGGAACCTTCCGGTTATTACTTGCTTCAACCTTCAACTGGGTCGACTTTGATTCGCCTGCGGAGACACGATGTGTCGAGAACATCACTTCTTTGAGCGAAACTTCGCACTTGCTATACTTGGCATACAACCTCTCTGCTCGTAGCGTTTCGAGAAGTGCGGAGGTGTTCTCTATGCAACTCTGCATTCTTGGAATAGATGAGAATATCATCGATAAAAACGAGCGAAGCTGTCCGGTGCGATGGAAAACTTCGATTCATCGGATCCGCGAAGGCTGGCGGCGCATTGGTCGAGCAAGCGGCATCACGATGAACTCGTGAGTGCCCATACCTCAAATCTGAAACGCGGTCTTATAGCGTCGCCTCTTCACGATCTTGGTTGATGGTAGCGACCTCAAATCGATCTTAGAAGACACTCGCTCCTTTGAGCTGGTCGAAAAGATCGTCGATCCTTGGAAGAGGATATACATTCTTGATCGTCGACTTATTGACTCTCGTAGTCAATGCACATCCGCGTTGACCCGTCGTTCTTCTTGACGAACAGAATGGCGCTCCCCGGCGACCTGGCTGGTCGGATAAAACCTAGATCAACGACTCACTGCTAGCTGCGCTTTCGGTTCTTGCAATTCTTTAGGTGCCATTACATGGTGCCTTTGATCTGATGCTGCTCACGGTTCCAAATGATAGTGAATTCCACTTGTCTATGGGTGGTAAACACAGCAAGTCCTCGGGAAACACGTCGGATATTCACACACACGGCTCCTCTTTGCAGCTGCTTGCTGTTCGCCGTGCCACTGTCGAACTTACCCGAAAGTTTGTGACTTCCCTCTGATCATCCTCGCGCCTTCGATTTGAGATCGTTAACGCATAAACACCCGTCCTTATACCGTGAAACAAACTTCCACTCCTTGGCTGTCCGAAAAGCAACCTCTCTCGAGACAACGTATAGTTGCCATGTGCTTTCCAACCAATCCATGCGAAGATGACGCCGAAATCTTCCATTCCGATGACATGCAAATTGACAAAACTACGCTCACGATTTCTACCTCCGGATTCGGCAAATCTCTTTTGCCTTTAGCACTTCCACGGCGGGATGCTAATTTCGGTCTACTGTGATTCATGGGTACCAAACCCAACCTCTACGCACGCGATTCTCGAAAGCGAAAGAATGTGAGGCTCTTGTATCAAACAAAGCGAAAGCGGGTATATCACTCATATGGATTATACCTACAAGATTTCCGGGAGCTTGAGCTACTGGCTTCTTGATTCAAAGCGTCTGTACGCTGCTGCGGTGGCCTTTGGTTTCTTGGCCTAGGGTGACCTCCCGCTCCGTTGTTTGTCCTCGGCGGAGCATGATTACGCCTGCAATGGTGGATCTTGCTTGCGGCAGCTGCTGCTGGCCTCCCTGTACGGACAATCTCGGCGTAATGTCGGACTTCTTACAGCGATAACACTCGGTGCTTACCTGCTCGCATTCGGCGAAATGATTCCTTTGGCATTTACGGCACCAAGGTTTTCCATTCCTGCCGCATGGGTTGGAAATTCCTTCCCAAGGTTGCTTTTCTCTCTTGAATGCCTTGATTCCTTGGAATCCTTTGGACCCTTCTGGTTCCTTGGAACACGATTGCCTTTCCCTCGATCTTCCATTTCCTCTTACCTCTTCCTCGTCGGATGGCTGTCCGGTGGCATCGTCTCTCTTGGGGCAACATTGACTCAATGTTTAATGCGGTTCGAGGGTCGCATCGTCGGATCTCACGGCCCGGCGGCGAATTCCGATCTCGGGTGAGTCCTCTCTCGAACATGCGCCTGGCGACCTCGATTATGACCAGTGCGTGGCATAGCGTGACGGAGCGATTGAGCGGCGATCGTACTCGGTGACCGTCCTTCTTCCGCGGCGAAGATTCGAGTCGTTTTGCCTTCCTCGCGTAGCGCCGGCACGTGCTTTCCATGAGTTCTTCCTTGAAATCTTCCACGTATACCTTGCCCTTGTCACGGTGTTGGGGTCCTTCTCACAGTTCCCGATGTCGGCCTCATCGGTTGGGCGAAAGATCGCGCAATTCGGCTTTTCTTGCCGCGGCCGATGTATTCGAAGATCGCTTCGGTGGATCGTATCGAGGTCTCGGCGTCGATCGGTTCGCGAGACCGTCGAATGTGGGGGATTACGCTGCGAAAACTCTCGATCGCATGCCAGCAGACAAAGGTGGTTCTGGGCTTCTTCCACGTTATTGTTCCTCCGATTCCTTGTTCTCGGCATTACGTACCGGCGTTTGAAACATTAAAGCGGCTTTAGCATAGATAACCGGGTATCATCGCATAACATATATCATCACCCATATCACATATCATCACATATATCACATATCATGCACGATCACATATAATCATGCAATCCACGTAAACATATCATCGTTATGCTTTTCACATAACATCATCATCACACATCACATAGATCATATATCATCTTATGTAGCTCATATCACATATAAGCATCAAACATAAACATCCTGTCATAGCGGCGTTAGTATCGTATATTAGGTGTCCACGAAGTGTCCAAAATACAAGATCAAGGTATGTCGGTCCAAAAGGTCGGATGTGAGAAAGAATCGACTCGGTCCATTGTCAAAAGATGCCGCATCCGTGCTTCTAGCGATTCTGCGATTGTCCTGTACCTGCCGCACTACCTAGATCCACGTCCTCCATATCCATCCACTATTCCCGTTTCGTCCAGCGGTTCCATTCTCGCCTCTCATCTCCTTTCCTTCCAATCTGTCGGGGCTTGTTGGTACGCGGCGAGCGATCTGCATGGAAGCAAGCTCTCTTGAGTATGATCCCGTCAAGGCGTATACGATTGCACGAGTATCGGTGAAAGTTGTGCTGAGTCACTCTCGGCGCTGCTTCCTCAATGTGCCCGACCTCGTAGTCATTGACTATCACGGATCACCGGGTCCTCCAGAATCCTCACTATCCTCCTCGTTCTCATACGGGTCTCCTCTTCTTCCTCAGTCGCCTTCGGATGCCGGCCAGCCGGTTTGGTGGCATGGAATTGATTCACGGGCTTCTTCTTTGCCAGCCTCGGACGGACAATACCTCTCGTCTGGAAGTTCACCTCAAAGTCATTCGGGTCCTCCCAGGAAGGTAAGGATCGTCGATGGAGGTGTAGTGACGGTGTATCTGTTGCTTTGGTGATCGCTGATTGATGGTTGTTCTCCCAATGGCTCTTGGGAACATCATCCCTATCATCGATCTGGATCGGTCCTCGAGTGTCTCGCATGACCCACGTCCTCCTCGGATGGTATACCTCGGTGGTGCGTCCCATTGTCTCCATACTCGGCGGCGAACTTCGGTAAAGTCAAGGTAAGGTGCCTCGTGATAGGATCCCGTCCCGAACAACACATGTCCTTGCTTTCTCGCCCATGGTTGCCATCCGTCGGTAGCCTTCGGTCATCCGATAGTAGGCCTCCGATACGACACTTTCCCTTGTCTCCGAACCTTCGCCATAACCCAACAAATCTTCCCGAAATACTCCCAATGGCTCGTGAATATTCGGGTACATTCCACAATTTACGGATATGCTCATCCGTTTCGTGAGATCTCGACCAGCGTTATGCGGGCCACTGAATATCCATAAACCTACATGTTAGTTCACCATAAAACAACGACAAATATTCACGTTTCCTTTACCATCGGTCGTACGGGTATTCATGTCTCATACACATGTTCATTTCAACACATATCCATATCAATATCAATATAATCACGTAAGCAAATACAGGATTCACTTACAAGCACTCGTTTATCAAAATAAACAAGATTTTCAATCAACAATATATTGCTATGTAAACACATAGACTTACATCAACCATACGTGATCACATTAATCACATCGTATCATATAAGCGATTTTCATATCACGACCCACGGGCCTTTTTGTTCCGTCAACAATCACTTCCATATCCACGTCACCATCCAACCATACCTCGTCCACATCACGTTTACATCACGTAAACTCTTGCGAGACCAAAACACGTGAAACCGAGATCATATCAAGCATCACATAGCCACATGAAACATCGACAAATAAACACATACCTCGTCCCCTTTTTAAAGGAGGCGGATGACGGTGTTGAGGTAGGTATGCACGATGAGCAGTTTAGAAGAACAAGTTCTAAACACTCAATTTCAAACGCACATGATATAAAGCAAACAAAGCGCTTTGATATCAAATAACAAAGCTAGAGCTCAAAGCCGAAAACCATTGCTACGATACCAGTGTCACGCCCCAATTCGAGGAAGGCACGGATCGGGGTGTGATTAGGGGTGAGGGTTAAAGCGGGGAAGAAGGGATACATATAACATCGTGATAAGAAGATGTGACCATGAAATCGGGCGGCGTCTCCTCTATAACTAGGACATATCACGAGGGAGGGTGCACAAACAATCCACCAACAGAATAATATCGATATCATAACCTCGGAAAAACATGATCTTGGTTTATTATAAGTAATCGAGAAGCAAAATAGCATTACATCCTCAACTAGACCGGTCGACCACATAGCATGCTCGTATCGAGACTCGCGTGAGAATAACATAATAAATCTTGTTCCCAATCGGATAGAAAATAAGGGACAAGAGTACATAATTATCGAGTGCGTATATAACCTGACATCGGAAGCATAGCATGAAGAACCATTGGCTCCACCCCGTCGCCGTGCGTCGACCCTCATAAAATCGTGAAAGATTTGAAAAAGAGTTTGGGGTGAGTACTAGCACTCGGTGGGGTTTATCATAAATCAAAGAATCATGAGGCCGTGTTTAGAGCACTTACCTTTGAAGGTTTTAAAGCGTAAATCCACTTCTAAGTAAGCAAAATAGATTTTTCATTTCGATACGATCCGTTATTTCATTACTCCCATCATAGAACCATGAACCACGGCTCGGGCGTATCCCGCCCGACCCGTCACATGACATTCATTCGGCGGAACATATCGATCGGCCCGCGCCGGAGCGTATCGGTAGGCTAACTCGGTGTGGACTTGAGGGTGAAATCCCCATCGAACCATAACCACCTCATTACCTTTTTCGTGTGGACTTAGGGTCTATCCAGCGGAACCATAACCACGTGTTGGGGTCTATCACATATGATCAATACTCGAGATGGTGATCAACCCACGAATAGAGATCCGTGCACAACCATGATAGAACCATATCTTGGATCACGAGCGATAATAATTTCACAAAAACATTTCTGGCGTACATGTTTTATTTTGAAATATCGAGTAAATAACTTCAAAATAAGCATATATAACCTGACTGAGCAGAATGACGTCAACGAGAGATATCTACGGATCCGATGACTTCACCGATCGCCTTTGGTAGGTGCACGGTAACAAGACGGAACAACTTTTGGGTTACTTCCCAAAGCAAAGCAACAACGTGATCAAGCGACGATCGTAGCAAAACTAGGGTTTCGACTTTCGAACCCACATTTGGCACTCTCGGGTTTTCAAATCAACTTCGATCGAGAAGGAAATATATTGAGGCATCAAGACCTATAATAGGGTACCTTCAAAATATGCATGCATGCAAGTTGACTCAAATCTTAGCGTGAAGAAGCTTCAAAATCGATGCTATCCCGGATCTAGGATAAACCGTCCAAAATCGATGCATGAAAATGGAAACATAAGCAATATGCATAACGACGACCATGGAATGACAAGCGACATTGAAAATGGATAACCGGGCATGTCTTCCTTTAGAAAACTGAAGCAACGGAAAACATCCGACATGCGTAAAGCGAAAAAGCGAAAAGCGGATCGGTACTTTAGTAGAATGCATAGCGGAACTCAAAACCTAAGGACCCGTAGCGAAAGGTGGGTGTCGGCCGCAAATCGGCGACAACAGACCACCAAATCGTCGGCAATGGGCGGCGGTTTCGACAAATCGGTAGGCCTCGGCGTTTTCCGCCTCGTCCTTTAGAAACCGAGTTCTATGCTATCGATCTACTAAAGGCGGAATCAAAATAAGAAAGGACAAAACCGAAAAATGGGCTGCCGGGGGTGGTTGATCGGCGGTGGTGGCTCGGCGGCGGTCGCAATGGCGCCGCCATGTGAGCCTCCCGGCTCGATCCCCTCTCCAGTGACTTCGCGGTGCACAGGAGCTGCTCGGCTCTTCCGTAAACACGAGAGGCGAAGGAAATGAACGTTGAAAATGAAGGCCTAGCCTCTATTTATCTGAAAATCGAGTGCTTCTTGTTCTTGCTTAATGACCGCTTTTAAAAGCATAGCGCATAACTTTGCAAACGGACTCAAATTGAGCAAACTTGGTACCCATGGACACGAAATAAAATACCGGACACAATGACTATAAACAAGATATGCTTTTAAAGACGATGAAAAGTCGGTTTTCGATAACTTCCGAGTGCCAAACCTTCATGGGTGGTCGAAAACACGCATACTTAGTGTCTATGAATTCGTCACAAGACACTCTTCGCATAGCGCACGAGGTTTCGTGGCGGTCGCGTCACCGAAACAAAAGTCGACCTTTTGACCTTTTCTCGGCGTGCCATGCAAAGCGAAGCTTAAAAAGGCGGGGTATTACGAGAAATATGTGAGGAGTTTGCGGCGTTTCAAAGAGATTTTCAAAAGTTGAGATCAATTTGTCTCTCTTTGAAGTCTTTGCGAAACATCTTGGGATACATGAAATTTTTAAAAGGCAGCGCTTGCAAGCGAAGAAAAGTGGAAATTTGAAAAAATTACCCTATCCGAAGAATCTTGATGCCGTCTTGCAGAGGAAGCTCCCTAAAGCGAAGGATCCGGCGGGTTTATGTTGGAGTGCGAGATTACGAGCACGTTCCCCAACGTGTTGTGTGATTTAGGAGCGAGCATAAACACGATGCCGTTAAATGTGTTCAATCGCTTGGGGTGGGCAAGCGAAGAAGACCTCCATTTCGTTAATGATGGTGACGGTCGATCGCGTACCTAAGGGGATAGTTGAGGATGTGTTGGTAAGAGTTCGGGATTTTGTCTTTCCAGTGATTTTGTTATTTTAGATATTCTGAATTTAAAATCAACCACTAATCTTGGGTAGGCCTTTTCTAGAATGGTGCGTGCTTTAATTGGCGTGCGGGAAGGTGATCTAACTTTCGTGTTAACAATGAGAAGCTAAAAATCTCAATCTATGGCGCCGTCCGCGACACGATAGTGCGAGCATGAAGAGTGTCTTTCAATCACCTGCTTATTGCACTAGCGAATCTCGAGCTTGGATGTCAACCGACTAGTTGACAAGGGTGCTACAAAGAAAAGATGGACTCGGCATGGAACTCCGGTGACTTGTTCAAGTTTGGGGAGGCCACTTCACACTCGGTGGTGGTCTGCGGTCAGCCTTGAAAATATGGAGGCAAGCAAAGATTTGGTAAGAAGGCTGGCACGCCAAATCGCGGATTGATCGAGGTTAGTATTGGTCTAGCTAAAGACATTTAAATTTAGCACTTGTTGGGAGGTAACCCAATGTTTTCTTTGTTTTGGTTTGTTTTTCGTTTTTGTTACATTTCTTTTTGTTTGTGTTTGTTTTGTTTTCGTGTTTGGGTTTTGTGTACATTTTGTGGGTTGAGTTGAATATGACGTGGCGATGATGAATTGTTTTATTAGAAAATTTATTGCAAGCGATTTTGTGAGGCGAAGCATGTTATGATTATTGTGAGTATTGAGCCTTTGAGAACTTGATCACATTTTTAAACTTGTGAGACTTGAGCTTTTCATTGTCATATCTTTTCGATCTTGTTTCTTTTCTGTGTGAATAGTTTGAAATAGCATGTGTTTCTCTAGAACTTGCTCGGTTCTTTTCGAGGTTGCATTGATGTGCTTAAGAATTATGAGATGATATTAGGCATTCTTTTCTTAGCTATACACTATCAAACACTAACTTTGTATTTTATTATCCTTTGATGAGCCGTTTGAGTCTACCTATTTTGTTCATATAGCTATGGGTTGGGTTATGTTGTTAGTATGATATTTAGTTGCTTGAAATTGAGGGTTGAGAAAAGAAGGAAGGAAATAAATGATGAAAGTGATTAATAAAATAGTTGCTTACCCATATAAGTTGATAAAAAAAATAAAAAAATGATCCAAGTGTGTGAAAAGAACATAAGTGGGTAAGTAATTAGTGCATTGAGATGTTTATCACTTTTATAATAATTATGAAGTTCTTAAAGAAAAATGACTTCTTGGTATGGAAAATTGAAATAAATTGTGAAAATTTGGGAATTATGTCTTGTGATACTTATGGTGTTTTTCACTATGGGATTATGAGTCACTTAGCTTAAATATATCCGAACCACCAAAGAGCCTACATTATAACCTTTTATAAAGACCTTTTGATCTTAGTTCTTGAGCACATATTTGAGCAATGGAGAATTAGGCGATTTGCAAGCTTATGGTAGATTCCATGTAATTTTGAACTTTGAGAGCATACATCCTCCTTCCATTACGTGAGTGTTTGAGATTTCTTATATATATATCCATGTCGTGAGGATTCAAGTTTGGGAAGGCTTGTGCTTATGATTATTATGATGTGTGAGTTTAACGAAAGATGTTGTGATTTGATTCATTTGAGTGAATCGTTTATTGCTCATTGCTACGAGGCTTATTGCTTTTATCGTTCGACTCTTTACACATCTCTGGTCGTCTCTCTTTTGTTACGATTTGTTTGAGGACAAACAAAAGGATAAGTTTGGGAGTAGCTCACGGTGCCCAGAGGACTAAACCATTTCTGCTCGGATAGGGTATAGACATCCTTTATCGTGACGAAAAGCAGACTTCACCACCTCTACCGAGGTCAACTCCATTTCTTCAACATTTAGAAGTTCGGTGAGATGATCACGGCTTCCTTGCTCATCCTCCAAGAACACATATTTCATCGGTAGTTCCATCAACACCATTGTGGAGTGCGGGCATCTTGGCAAATTCCCTTTCCCAATCCTCTTCATCAAGCGAAACCGCATGAACTACTTCCATAGGATTCTCAAAGGACGGCTCATAATCATCGGAGTCTAACTCGGAGACTACCACATCTTCCTCATTTTCCTGTAGTGGCAGAATATTTTCAGATGGCTCTTCCACTATACGGTCATTTGCTCGATCATCATGAAGGACAATGGCTGCCTGAGCCTCACAGGGGTGGCTCGGAAGTTCCCTCGCGCACATTCTTTGTAATGACTCATCAAGCATGCTATTAACTTTGTCCGCTTGCGTCTCTAAACACAAAATGAGGCATTTGTAGCATCCGATGCGTGAATTAACAGTTCCATTCGTTGGCGACGATCCTCAAAGATGACCTATGAGGTGGTGGTGGGTGTGGTGGTGAATAATACTCCTCTGCGGTCGTACCCTTTATTCTTGTGGAGGGTGGGTCGCTTTGGATCACACTATCCATAATCAGGTTGTGGGTTCCAATATTCCGGGTCAGGTTGTGGTTCCCACCATTCCGAATCGGACTGAGGAGGCGGCTGCTGCTGCTGTGGATCCCAATAATCCTGGTTGGGTTGAATCCACAACTTTGAGTTAGGTTGGTTATTCCACTCCGAACCATAATGTTGCTCATAAACTGGCGGAATCCCTCAACATGGTCGAACTGGGCTCCTTCTTCGTAAGAAGAATTTGCCCAATAGGACGAACTTTCCTCCCCCCAGCCTATTTGCCCATATTCGTCTGCTTGGTAACCTGCGTTACAGACACCAACAACAAAAACAAGATCCTGCCTTGGGGAGAAAATAACCAAGCAGAACTAAAAAAACACAGAAAACAAACAACACAAACAATACGCCTAAAGTTTTCCCGACAGCGGCGCCAAAATTGATCGAGCTAAAACACACTCAAATTTACTCGCAATCCTACGAGGTAATTGTAGCATGATAAGTTAACCCAAGTTGTCTCTCAGGAAAACTTACAGGCTATTGTTAGTGTCGCTGCTGAAAGCAATTAAATCCTAAACATTCTAATACCAAAGAGGGTTTTGGGACATACGGAAAGTGAAATCTGAAAAATAAGCGACATTCTAAGCTAGGGGTTATCAATCCCGAGCTATACTAATAAAGTATTAAGCAATGTAAATCGAAAAGAACAAGAAAATCTAGTAGAATAAATCGAACAATCGATAGCATAAGTCTACGACAAGAATCGAATGACAAATGTTTCAATAGAAGAAATAAAAGTAGAAAATTAAACTAAGAATTATCTACGTGTCGTTGCCTAAAACTCAGGAAGAAACTACGAAACGACTGACTGCATGGTGAAAAAATAAAAGCGAGAGCCCAGTTAAAATGACCTAGCGCATTTATATATTAAATGAGTGAGCGTTGGTTGAATGTGAGTGCAGGTTCAGAAAGCATTTTATATTAGAGGTGAGCGCTGGCTGGGAAGGAACGCCGGTTGGTAAATAGTTACGCCTCGAAGCGGCGTCGGCTCGAGTGGCGTGAGGAAATTCGGTTAAGCGCGAGCGGAAACGCCGGAATGGGGCGCTGGAGAGCTATCTTGTTGGAACGCTAGCATTAGCATCGAGCATCGGTGGCGGTATTGGAAGGCCGGCGGGCGTGGGCGGCGTTGCGTGGTCGGCGTTGCGTGGCGGCGGGTCTTTGGTTTCAGCGCGGACGGAGAAAGCGGCTAGAGCGGAAAGCAGCGGGGGCTGGATCGCTAGGTGGATGGCGGCGGGCCGGTGCAGCGTGGTGGAGATAACAACGTCGTTGGGGAAGTGACGCCGGGCGGCTGTTCGGGGCTGTGGAGTCGGCAGGCGGCGGGCGCGGATGTTGCGGTGGTCGAGCAGGCGGCGACGACAGCGTTGGGAATCAAGGTGAACGCGCGCTCGGGTTTCAGCGTCGGGTGCGCTGGGCGTTGATCGGGCCAGGGGTAGCGTGCGGGCGAGGGCGATGCTCGGCGTGCGACGGGGTGTTGTGCATGACTTTGACTATTCGCCCCATTCTCCATCATCTGAACTCAAATTAGGATCCATTTACGTCTATGAACTCCTATCGAAAAGCTCTTCATTATACTTGATCCTTGGCAGACCCATTTCATCCTATTTAATGCCATTTTCTACAAAACATCGAAACAAACCAAGTAAGTCCGAATCAATAAATAATAATCAAAACAACGGCATAAATAGGATAAACAACAGAAAATGACATGTAAAACAATACCAAGAATAAGCACAAATTCATACCAAACACTAGTTCACCAAGCAGATAGTCGGATGCCTTTGGGTTATTCAGACTCGGATTTCCAAGCTGACCATGATGAGAAAACGTCTACCTCAGGCTATGTGTTTACCTTGGGAAGAGGAGCCATATCTTAGCGGAGTGCAAAGCAGCGATGCATTGCGGACTCTACCATGGAAGCCGAATATGTAGCCGCTTCGGAGGCTGCTAAGGAGGCGATATGGTTCAAGAACTACCTCATGGATCTAGATTTGGTACCTCGTTTGCCCAAGAGTATCATAGTGTACTGTGATAACTCAAGTGCAATGGCAAACTCGAAGAACCACGGACCCACAAGGCGACCAAACACATGGAGAGAAAGTACCATGTCATACGAGAAATCGTTAGACGAAGAGACATGCTGATTGAAAAGATTGGTACTGCGGATAACCTAGCTGACCCATTCATGAAGAGCCTATCGCAAAAAGTCTACGACGAGCATGTTCGAGGACTTGGATTGTAAGATGGCCCCCACTTAGAAATGAAACTTTTGTAGAAGTGGGAGAAGCAAAGTGATGGTTGTTTGTAATAACTAGTAGAGAGACACATTGTATACTAAAAGTTTGCTTCAGTATAAGTGGGAGATTATTCGATTTGTATACTGGAAGCAGTTTTGGTTAAGCTTGTATACAATGATTCATGTTACCACTATTACAATCTTCTATCTGAATTGTTTACTTGATTTCATATGTATATCCCTTTATATCATATATAAGTTAGATCATACAGTGTGTAGAAGATCACAGAAATCTATATGATTGGTCAAGCTTAATGAGATATAAAAAGGATCACAGCTGAGACAACTTTAGGACGAGTTTTCGGTATAGGCTGCGGTATAGATAAGAAGTGACTTGACTTTGTTGCTTGTCTATACTGGTACGACTATAACGTATTGATGGATCACAGTGAGATGAGTTCTTCTATCTGACCGTCGTGAAGAACCTAGATCTCGATGACTTTACGTTGATCTAAACCTCAATAAGGTATTAGATGAGTATGAGTTACTGACCATCACTTTGACTTATCATGGGTGAGGGTTACATGAGATAACCCAATATTCTCCACATCTTGGGTGGTGACAGTGCTTGTATGTTATGCTAGTTGTCTGTATCGAGTCACCGTATCCGTTTAGGATGAGGACATCCCTTAAGGAGCTCAAAAGGTTTATTGTACTAAACCATACAGGTTGAGTTATCTCAAGTACAATAATAAGGTTGAGTGGTACTACTTAAAGAATTAAAGAGATTAATTATTTTAAGCGATCGAGCGCTATAAATAATTAATGGACGTGCGATATCTTAAATACGGGGTTCGTGAAGTCTAAGTGCAAGCCCGACTCAACTTCGAAAATAAAGAGGTAAGTCAGCATTTATTCTCTAGTGGCATGAATAAATATTTATGAATTAATTTATGTTATAGGCTGAACATAAGATAATTAATTTATTTGAGGCCCATCTTTATTCCTTGCATTTTATCCCTGGACTGGCCCATCAAGGCCTGGAGCTGCATGAAATTCGGTCCATCATCATAGAGTCCCACTGGGACTCTATTCTGATCCTCTCTATTTGAAAAAATATTATTATATTTATTAGATATGCATAGACCCTATCCTAATAGGATTCTAGGGTTGCATTATAAATATAAGGTAAGAGAAAATCAGACTAATCCTAATGCTACTGTGATTTTCGAAAAGCATAAGAGAATTATTGTGATTTTCGAAAATTCCAAGTGTGAGGAAGAATGCGAATTTCTGCAGTACTCTTCATAGATTGCTCTCACTCGGCATTGGAGTTTAGACAAATGAGATACAGTCCAGAAGATCAAAGCACGAGTCTTGATCTAATTCCTTGTCCGACAAATTCGCAGGTGAACACGAAAAAACATCTATGTATTGCAATTAATTATGCAGATGCATGCTAGGTAAATAATCAATGTATGGTGAAATAAACATCCAACATAGATCCTTGGGAGAGGGTTAAATCAGATTTCCCTACAATTATAGGTAGTAAACCATTTCCTATTAGGAGACATATGATAAGAGCAACCCGGATCAAGTAGCCATTTATCAGAGCTTACCTCATCACAATTGATCGAGAAGCAATTACCCAAATCCCTTTCCTCTGAAGCATAACCAACCTCTTGTGTACCTTGTACCTCTTCGTTGTTATTATCGTTGTTCTTATTCATGTTCTTCTTCCAAGTTGCCCTTTAGTTTGGGCAATTTGCTTTGAAATGCCCAAGTTGCCCGTAGTTAAAACATGGTCTTTCTACAAGAGGTTTGGAACTGGATATCGACTTTTCTCCCTTTTATTTCACTCGTTCATGCACCCTGCCCCATGTATATAACCGCGTGCTTGCTCCTTACCACTAGTAGCCATGCTAGTAGTTACAATCTTTCGAAGATCATCCGCTAGGAGTGACGTCCTAATCTCATCCATCGTTAGATTATCACCCACAAGCATCAAAGTTTGCACAAGATTTTCATATGATTTTGGAAATGAAAGAAGTCGCATGAGAGCTTGATCATCGTCGTCCACCTTCACATCTATATCTTTCAAGTTTGATATACATCTATCAAACTTGTTAATATATTCCCCGATAGGTGTACCTTCCTCCATCTTGCAAGTATACAATTTGGACTTCAAGTAGATCCGATTTGTTAAAGTCTTGGCATGAAGATTGCCTCTAACTTCAACCACGGCAATTGCAATTTGTTTCCTCACATCCACGAGAGAGCAACATCTCTTTCAAGGCTAAGTATGATCGAGGCACGTTCTTTAAGGTCCAATTCTTCCTAATCCCATACATCGTGTCTTTGGGCTTCTTTTCTTTACCAAAGCTTTGTGCGACTTTTGTGAAATTAGCAAATTCTTCATTTGCATCCTCCAATAGGAAAAATCATTCTTCCCATTGAACATTGCTATCTCATACTTCCCAATTTTGATTGTACCACTCGTGGAAGTTATTTCTCCACTTGTTTCACAAAATCGTCTCTCTCAAGGCTTTTATACCTGGAGTGCTCTGTCCGGACTAGGCTCAAAAAAAACCTCGAATCTGAGCTCACCACCAAAATTTGATATTTAAACTTTGATACCAATTGTTGGCATCAGAAGCAAATCCATACAATGACACCAGTGCAGCGGAAGCAATAGACAAAGCACGAGAAACACACTCAAGGAAGAACAATGCACCCGCAAAACAAGTAATAACCAACAAGCTATCAAAAAATAAGTACGAAGATAAACAAGACACAAGATTTCGTGGTTCGGCAAAGCTACGTCCACTAGAGCAACACCAATTGTAATATTGAAGAATTAGGTCGTGAGGAAGCGAAATTACACAAAGAAGAACAACCTCTTCCTCGCACATTCTACCCCCGCTCGTTTTTTTCCTCCAAAGACCTCACGATTTTTCACTCTCTCTCAATCCTCTCGTGTAACCCTTGTTTTCTCTCTTCTGTTCTCAAGCTAAAAAAACGCTGCCCTCTTTTCCTATATCAATCGACAATACAATCAAAACAGAGAAAGATAGAGAATGGACCAGGGCCAAAGAAAAAAATTTGGGCCAACTAAAGTTGACCAACCTAACAACATAAACGTCAATCTCCTTAGATTTCTTTAAAACGAAAAATGGTGCAATCCATGGCGGGTAAATGAAAATTTTCATCTGGAGACTTTTTTTTATGTACTATCGAAATGAAATATTTTAAATAATAGCTAATCTTTTTTATTGATTTTTCACGTAACATTGTAAAGTTAAAAAGTAAAATATTAAATTTAAGATCAAAATATAAGTATAATTAATTATTTTTTTATACGTATATTAAATGTCAATAATTAATTAAAATTATTTGATAGATTCTGGTTTATTAATTTTTGTTTTTGATGGCGATAAAATCGATGCTTCTACCTCGAATTCTACATTGAGTAAGCCAGTAACTATACTTTTGGAAGTTCAATACAAAATAAACCTAGAGTTCTCTTTACTAGGGGTGAGAATCGGGACGGGACAGGGTCCAGTCCCGAGTCCCGAGTCCGAAGTCCAGAAAATTTGCATTTTGTGTCCGGTCCGGTCCCGATCGGGACTTGGGACTCAGGTCCGAAAATGTTCAATTTTTAGTCCCGATCCGATCCGATCCGAATTTAAATGTCGAAAGTCCGAATGTTCGAAATTATCCCATAAATCCAAATTACCCAAAATCTCAAAATACCGAATTTATGGTGGGAGAATTGAAGAAAACAAAGTATTGATTTAATTAACATATATAATCGGGACTCGGGATTTTCCGAGCAGGACTCGGGACTCGATCTGAAACATATAAATTTCGGTCCGAACACGTAAATTCGGGACTGGGGTCCCGAATCCGTCGGGACTCGGGTCGAGCGAAATTTCAGTCCGGTCCCAAATTCTCAGTCCTACTCTTTACCATTAAATTTTTATTTACAATATCCACTAACTATACGAGCGAAGCCAAATTTATTCAATTTTAGTTGAATTGCATAAAAGAAAAGAAAAATAATAACCGGAAATGCTCTTGATTTTAGGTGGCATTAAACTGGTGGGTTAGCAATTGTCCACGCCCAATCCCACCTTCTGCTTCATCTCCGCCTTATCTTTTTCTCATTTTCAGCGAATACAATATAATAAAAATAAAAATAAATTATCACCGTCCATGAAGCTATTCTTGCAGCTCTGCTGAAGAATAGGAGAGAAAACTTCAGAGTTGGTGCATTGCTTCAAAATGGCTTCAGTTTCTCTCCACATAGCTCACTCCTTCCCTTCTTCACTGCACTCAAACCCCAAAAGCAACACTCTCTCACAATCTCCCCCTTCTCTCAACATCTTCACAATCTCAATTTCATGGCCTCAAGCTCTCTAATTCGTCCCACCTCTCAATCCCATCTCCCGTTTCTGCGAAATCCGCCATTGTTGCCAAGGTACATTTTCCAAGATTACTTTTTTCCCCTTCCAATTATGTGTGACCCCCTTCTTCAAATATGCTGTGAATTCTTCTTTTTTAATGTGAAAATGTGATGGATTTCTATTGTTGTTGGATATGATTTATAGGTGTCAGAGGGGACACAAGCACCATCATTTACATTGAAAGATCAAAATGGGAGGACTGTGAGCCTCTCCAAATTCAAAGGCAAGCCTGTGGTGGTTTATTTTTACCCTGCTGATGAAACCCCTGGTTGCACTAAACAGGTAACATTTGTGTCTCTGTGTGTTTGTTTGTTGTAACTGTCATTCATAATTTGTTGTTTCAAATTTGTCCAATTAAACTTATGAAATGGGACTGAGTGATCATAAGGTTGTGGTGTTTGGTGGAATCATTTTGCTTGTGTTTAGTCTAACTTAACATTTTGTGTGTGTGTGTGTGTGTCATTCATAATTTGTTGTTTCAAATCAGTCCAATTGAACTTGATGAAAAGACACTAAGTGACATAAGGTTGTGGTGTTTGGTGGAATCATTTTGCTTAGTTTAGTGGAACTTAACATTTTGTTTGTGTGTGTGTGTGTGTGTCATTCATAATTCGTTGTTTCAAATTAGTCCAATTAAACTTGATGAAATGGCACTAAGTGATCATAAGGTTGAGTTGTGGTAACATGTGTGCGTGTATGTGTTTGGTTGTGATCATAACTTGATAAGATTAGTCACACTAAACATGTAACATTTTTTGTGTTTATTTCTCTTATGTTTTGCTTGTTGAATCAAGTTACCATTTAATAGCGTTTGAGAAGTGAAGAATGGCAATGGCAGCTTGTAGATTCACCTGAGGTGTCATAACGAAACTAAATCAATTGGATAACGATAATTTGGAGTATTAAGCAAGGCCTTGGACCCTCTTTGTTTATCGCCTTCCATTTTGTGGTCATCTGTTCTTGTTTAGAATCATTTGAGAAAATGATCTCAGTAGTAAATCAATTGTGCATATCTGATTCTCACAAATAGACAACCAAGCATCTTGTAAGAATCGATCGAAGTTCACAACTTCAAGCAGATCGAGCGAGCTTGTGGCGAAGAAAAGAATAATATTTGAGAGCAGAAGAAAAACAAACTAGAAAGAGTTACATGGTTCAGCCACAAAGCCTCCGTCCACAGATCTAATCATATTCAATCTCACACATCTAAATGCCAAAGCTATTAAATTGAGGAAATAATATTAAATCAATTCTGCATTACTGATTCTCCTGAGTTTGGATTTCTTAATATGTACTTGTTGATGTTTTGACTTGTTTGCAGGCATGCGCTTTCAGGGACTCGTACGAAAAATTCAAGAAAGCAGGAGCCGAGGTTATTGGGATCAGTGGTGATGATACCTCATCACACAAGGTATTAGAGAGTTACTTTATTGCCTAGGATATTATATATCTTTTCTCTTTATTCACCTTGAAACTAAAAACTATCATTGATCCATCATCAGAGCTGCATAAATTCTAACTTGATAATTTTTTGTTCAATAGTAGTAACTAAGTAATACGCCTACCATCTAATGAATAATTTTTTTAGAGATCTAGAAAGTCGGAGCTGGTTCAGGTATCAAAGTCTTGATTGCTTGTAAAACTCAGTTATCTTCTTCGTCTGGCTACCTGTAGATGAGCTGCCTGACTTCTTTTGCAACTACTATTGCAAATTAAATTATAGTTTCCTGTGACACTCAGATTCTAGTTTCAGTCATACAAATTTAAAATCTTGATTACTGCTTGATGCTTCCATAAATGAATGCTTCATTTTCTACATAACATAGTCTGTTTACACAATCAAATGAAATCATGCTCAAACTACTTTAACTCTGTTGTTTTGACTATTTTATGCCTCAAAGTCTCGTCTCAACTAGCTTCCTGCAACTTTTCTGTCACTTCCCAAGGACAATATCAAGAACAGAGAACCTTGTATTTCTTCTCTTATGTATTGATTCATAATGGGAACTGACCTAATTTATGTGTCATGTTATGATGCAAGGCCTTTGCTGAGAAATACAAACTTCCTTTCACCCTACTCAGCGACGAGGGCAACAAGGTTAGAAAAGACTGGGGCGTCCCATCCGACCTCTTTGGCGCCTTACCTGGAAGGCAAACCTATGTCCTCGACAAAAATGGAGTGTGTCGTCTTGTCTACAACAATCAGTTCCAACCCGAGAAGCATATTGATGAGACCTTGAAGTTTCTCAAAAGCGTCTGAAAGCGACCCGTGTCCAACTTTTCAACGTCTTCCTCCCCTTCTCCTGTGGAAATTTATGCTTCAAGTAAATACTTTTCTAGAGAATGTGATGTCCACTGTTACATCTAGCAAAATGGGAATCGTGTCTTTTTCTGTAGCAAATTTGACTGATAGAACATGCAAGATCTTATCCAATCATAGAAAAATATGATAAAAACGTTTTATTATTCGGAATTCCATTATTTGATCTACTATGTATATCAATTGCATTACATCTTATTCCATAATAAAAGGAATTCAACAACATACAATAGTTAGTACTTAGAAAAAAAAAAGGCATATATCAATATTTGCTTATATTACTTTTCCTTTTCATAATCTTGGCTGCTGTAAGGGCTGAAGATCTCAACAATCCAATTATTCTTCCTGTATGAATTCCACCCATCTCTTCACAGATCTCATCACTGTGGTTGATGCTGAAGGTCGAAATGCAACCGTTTGTAAAACCTAGTCGTCCTCTTCATTATTTCCATCTCATTCGTTGTCTGCTGGAGCATCTTCTCCACACTTGGGAGCTTGAACTGCTCGTCCACCAGCTGCGACAGCCACTTGCAGCGTATCTCAGCCGTGTGAAGATTCGACACACTCTCAATGTAGCCCACGAAGGCCATGTTCGGAATCAGAGGGTTGATTGTGCCTCTGCAAAATCAAACAGAGAATCAAGCAATGGTGAATATCTTTCTTTCAAGATTATTACAATGGCAGTTTTGAGACAGGGACAGTTACCTGTACAATGGCATCATGCCGAAGGAATTCAAGCAGAGGCGAAAAGGGTCCGGAATGATAGCTTTCAGCTTCCTTTTCCCATCAAAACCGGTTGCAAGAACCACAATGTCAGCATCAATTTCGTGCCATCATCGAACTGGACACCTCCTTCCCAGAACCACCACTTTGAGGCCGATCTTTTGATGACAATTTTCCCTTGTCGGCCTCGGAGAAGAAGTTCTGGGGCAGGATAGCCATCTGGCAAGACGCGTAGTCCTCCTCAAAGGGTGCTCGGTTTTAGGCCGTACTTCTCCAATGGAAGCTTCCATGTTAAGTAGGATTCAACCGTCTTAGACACTGCCATCCTCTGTAACAATGCCACAACACAAAATCAAAACTTATGTAACAAAATTAGACCTCATTAGGTTATGAATCATACTATGTATTTCTATAGAGTTTACCATTGGAGAGAGCATGTGGCAGAGGAGGTTCGGAGGAATCCTTGATTAGGGCGTTCGTGCAAGAACTGCGACGCCCTCGTTGAATAGAACATGTAAAAAGGCAGCCCCCAAACTGAGTAGTGTGGAACTGTCCAATGCAGAGATCTGACCACCATGGTGCAGGCCTGCCCGTCCGGTCCTAAAATCCATCCAAAATTATGTCTACCAGATTTAGTGATAGTTTCGTCCGTTCACAAGTTAGTTCAAAATTCAAAGAAATAGGAAGAAAGATTCTGAGACTTCGAATTCTATTGCTAAAATTAAGCCCTTAAAAAAGCTTAAACTCTAGTTGACTCATCGAATCATTCTCCTTATTTTTTGTCAATTAATACAGAAATTTTAAATATCATAATTAATACACTAATCATTCTTAAAAAGGCATAAAAAACCCATCATATCATATTTAATGATACAGAAATTTAATATATTGATACTTGACATATAAGCAATAACATAGCAAGTCCAAGTTTGTGTATACACTACTTACAAAAATTCCATGCAGCATCAAATAGTAGTCCACAAAACTGACTACGAAATTTCCATATATTATTTTCGAC
This sequence comes from Salvia rosmarinus, assembly GCA_036937905.1. Lineage (NCBI taxonomy): Eukaryota > Viridiplantae > Streptophyta > Magnoliopsida > Lamiales > Lamiaceae > Salvia > Salvia rosmarinus. The sequence continues at coordinate 35,311 of JAODLM010000728.1, forward strand.
TAAAAAAAATACCTTGATTCGCCTCTGCACATTCGACCGCCAAATCGATCGCCGATTTCTTGTAGCCGAAGACGACAACCTTCTTGCCCTTGACCAGCTGAGTCGACTCGTTTTCATCGAGCTTGCAGTAGTCGATTGTATGCAGAACTTTCCCTTTGAAAATTTCTGGGCCTTTGTTTACCGGAAATTTAGGTATCACCGGTACGTCGCCGTATTTTCCGGTACAGATCACCAAAAACTCGAAAGCATACCACTTCACAGATCAAATTTTCAAAACAAGAAAAATCAGCATCAAAAGCATTATATATAATTAACAAGCAATTTCACGTCTATATAACATGCCTTTGGTTGATGGCGACTGGTTTGTACTTGGTAATGTGTGTGTGTATTTTCTATTGTGTGAGTTCGAATCTTACAAACAAAAAAACAAAAAAGAAAACCCATGCATGCATACATTGCCAAAAAATTAAACCTGAATATTTTCCGATTGGTCTTTCCGAACTCCGACTTCCCAGACAGGGTGGCCGGGGAGGAGGCCAGCAGAGTGGCCGGATTTTTCCTGGTCGCCGCCAACGAAGCGGAGCTCGACCACCCTGGAGTTGAACTTAAGGAATTTGAGGAGGTCGAAGTGGGTGGTGTAGGAGTGCAAGTAATCCAAGACTTCTTGGTAGGAAGGGAAGTTCACGTTGTCCCTTTGAGTCCACGGAAAATCCGAGAACTCGTAGTCGCAGCGAGGGGTTTGGAGCTTGGTGGACTTATCGAACAGTGCTTCCAAACCCCTCCTATGGAATTGGTGGCCTCGAAGACCACCGGCTTGTACTTAGCCAGCTGTTTAGCGGCTGCGATGCCGCTAATGCCGCCGCCGATTATGCCGATTTTGTGGGACTCGATCGCCATAGGTAAAATGAGCGAGACTTCCTTTTAGTTATTTGCTTTTGAGCTTTTGAGACGATGAGTTTTGAGTATGTTAGGTTTAGTATTTATAGAAATTTGGTGATACTTGCATGGGACGGTTCGTCAAATGTTGTTGGCCTTATACTAAACCAGGCCACGTCAATATTTTCGTGAATCTTGTTAATGGCATGTGATTGGACTACGGTGGTCATATCTTTTAGGAAATTGAAATACCACTTGCTAAATTTATTGTTTTCTTTTCTTTTCTTTGTTCTTTGTTTGGTAAACTTGGGCAAAATTGTTTCAAAGTGTTTCTATTAGGTTCGATAGATTTTACAGTATTTTAAATCATACATGCATGTATGTATAATTTTAATTCATGCACAACACAACATATCATATATCGTAAGATTGGATTTTTTTTTTGTCATTAAATCTGAAATTTAAAGATCGCGTCAGTTGACTCGAACTCGAAATCTTTGGCGCCGGTGTTAACCACTCTCTGTTAAGTCAATACATATAGTGTCTTGTGGAAATGAGAGATGTTGAATTCGAATCCGATCGAACCTTCAAATTAGCACTTCGTCTAATCTTTTGTGTCGTTTATCATGCACCCACGTATTACAAATATACACACGACATAACTCATCGGCAGCGGAGTAAATACAAAATTAGAACACTTAAGTTAGGAAAATGAAGATCTAAACGGCAAATTTAGAAAAGTTAATTACTTCTCTCAAGAACAGAAAATTTAATTACTAATTATCCTCAACTCATGAAGAAGTATTGTTGCTCTTCTTTGTAGATTAACAAACATCCTTAACTAACTTGAGACCACCAAAATCTTGGATTTAGTGGCTTGTTTGTCGTCCTCTTTTGATTCTTAATAATTCTTTCTAGTGTTAGTCCGTTAGGTAGTTAATTTAATTAAACTAGAAAACTAATAAAATTTACTATTTATCTACTTTGAATTCAACTTCTCTAATTTCACTACTAAACCTAATTTCGTATGCCGCATTCAGATTCAATGATGATTATAGTAGCTTTAGTTTAAAAGACATAGTCAATGACGTATTATAGCCTTAATTACTACCGTGATTTTCTTATTTTTTAAAGATAATTAATTAATTAACTTGAATTTTGATGTTTTCAGTTATTTTATAAAGTTCTCATGAAACTCTCTCATACACACAAACATAAACATATAATTACACAACACATGCAATGAAAGCTAATATCTCGTTCTTATGTTGGAAAGTTGGTACAGCCCCACGTGAATTTATGTGGAAAGGAAACAACCAAGAAAATAAGATGAAACCCAAAGGAAATTAATGGAACTACGAATATGAATTATAATTTATATTCATATGTAGATCTCTCTCTGTGTGTAGCTGTTGAAAATTATTTTGAAGATTATAAACTGTATTACAAAAATAGGCACACTCCTGCTCACCATGCGTTCTTACAAGAACTATCTCTTTTATTCAAAAGAATTATTACTTTTACTTATAATTATTAAATTTATTCATAACAACTGTCACTTTTATTCATAAAAATTATAACTTCTTCTGAGATCTTGTCAAATAAGATTTTTTAACAACATTAACTAAGTATTGAAAGTCTTGTATTTCAAGATTATCCTGAACTTCCTTACTAGCATTATGTAATTACCAACGGGCAATTAGCAATTATGCAGTATATATATATATATATATATATATATATATATATAAAATAATGAATTTGAATAATAAATATAAAAATATATAAGTTTGATCATGATTGTTGATACAAGTGGATTCTTATATTATATTAAAATAAATAAAGGACATTATATAGGTCCATCAAATTTGTAAGAATATACATTTTTACAATAGTGATTGAAATAGATTTAAATATACATAGCTGACTATATATTGTTGTAGAAAGTAAAACTATCACTTTTCAGGCCACGAAGCGATACATCTATATTATTACATCCCTAAGCATATATATGATTCACAATACATTAATTTAAAGGATGTATGGCTAAGTTTAATCATCAAAAAAGTCTTATTTGTTCTTGAATTTTATAATACGTTGTTCTTAGAATTTATGAGATTTTATGAAGTACTGAAATTTCTGCGCAAAAGTAAGATTTTAAACTCTTAGGAATTTTATTGAAGGATTTCTCTACTTATACAATTGACTATATGTTTGGCGTCTAACTTATTATAGCAAGATATAGGTTTCTTTACAAGAAAATGTCAAACTTTTATTTTATTAGGTGTAGCATGCATACTTAATTGTTTTAAAATTTCAACATAAAATAGCTAAAATCATTTATTAGGTGTAGCATGCATACTTAATTTTTATTAGGTGTAGCATGCGTCTAACTGTATTTCATCTTTTCTATTTAATGATCATCATAGAGGCGTTTAGTTTCTAATGAAAATCGACCATTTACATGCATGTATATAGTAGGGGCGCATATGTGTTAAATAGAAACTAACATGTATATATAGTTGATTAAAAATCATAATCCTCGCATATTTGTGACATCGAATTTTATTTCCGTCGTTAATCTCATGTTTTTCAGTATCAAGGTGTTCAGGTCTAATCTTACCATGAACAGTAAGATTATATTGAAAGCATTTTCAGAAGAAGATGTCGTTTTATTCACCCTGAGCTAGATTTACAGCAATAAAATGACAAGGACACGAAAATAAGAAGAGGTGGTCTCATGTGCGGATGTTAAATGCGTGCGGATAGTGATACTTTTCATATTTTCTTTAATATAATTATAATTTGAATTACGATGTAAAAACAAATGATATGTTTCTTCAATGTAAATTATATTTTTGTTAAAAATAAATGTTACTTTTGTCCGTCCACATTGTGCGATTTGAATATCTCCTTGCAAACAAATCATCCCAAAATGGAAATTATCATCCTCGACGGAACATCATTGTTACATCTTGAAAATAGAAGCGATGGCGAGCGGTGAGAGCTTAAGCAACTCCTACCAAAATAAAAGAATTTAACCTTATAAATTTATAGAGTTATTGGTGCCTAAATATATGAGCTGTGGACATATTTTGATTTTTCACGAACTTTAAAATTATTAATAAATATCTGAACTTAATATTATTGTGATTTTCCACAAATTAAATGACAGTCAAAATTCAAACTGACATGATAGTCGACGTGGCGTCACTTCATCAAAATGACGTCATTTTACTTATACAATATATATTAATTGACGCTTAAATATATAAACTTTGGGTCCATTTTGATTTTTTCCCACGAACTTTTAAAATTTGACAATAAATACAAAAACTTAATATTATTGTAATATTTTCATAAATCGAATGATGATTAAAATTAAAAGTGACATCGTTTACTTATATAATATGTATTTAAAAAATTAAATACATCTCAAAACTCTCTCAACCCAAACATTATCGTGGTGAGGTTAGAAAGAGAGAGAGATGGGGTGGGGTGGGGTGGGGTCTTGAGGTGGGTGTGAGTTGAGGTGAAATTAAGATTTTTAATACATATTGTATAAGAAAACGACGTCGTTTGATAAAGTAATTCACATCGATTGTTATAAACTTTAATTTTGACCGTCATTCAATTTGTGAAAAATTACAATAATGTTAAGTGTGTATTTGTAAACAAATTTTAAAGTTCATGGGAAAACCAAAATTTACCCAAAATTCATGTATTTAACTATCAATTACTATATATTGTATATGTAAAACGATGTCGTTTTGATGAAGTGGTGTCACGTCAACTACATATCGATTTCAATTTTGATCATCATTCAATTTGTGGTAAAATCACAATAATGTTAAGTTAGTGTATTTATTTACAATTTTAAAGTTCATGGAAAAAATTAAAATAGACCCAAAGTTCATATATTTAGCGTCAATAACAATTTTATACTACAATTATACTTTTAGAAAAAAATGTTTTAACATCTTTTGTGATTGAAAATTTTCGATTTTAGTTCCTCAAACTTCTGCATCTGACGCCACTGAATATAAGAACACTTTTGTTCCTCGCTCAAGAACATATATAGTTGCTGATTTAAATGTTACGATTCCAGCAAACGAAGAAATTCTAGCGAATTAAGGTGAGTTCGTATTCATGATTTACACAACGTTTTCATGTTGATAATTGCAATTATATTGTTTTCCCCAATTTTGTGTTGATTCGCTGAAACCCTAGCTGTTTTTCTCTTGAAGATGTTAGAGGATTTAATTTTAGAAGATAATCCCATCAAATATCCAAATCCATAATACATATATAAAGCCTAACAAAATTCATAAAAACATGCAAGATCTACTCATTTCATGCTTACAAGACCAAATTACCCCTTAAATCATCATTCTTTCATGCTTTTGTATTGCTATTTCCATAATGCATTCATTAATGGAGATAAAACATGCTTAACAATCATGCCCAACATGATTCCGCATAACAAATAAAAATTATCAACCGAGTATTCAACTTCATACCTTTTTTACAAAAGTGTTGCCGGGTACTATTCATTCGGGTTACTAGATTTTTACGGGCTTTGAGCTACCCCTGAGCTTCCACCAACCATACGATGCATAACCGATGGATTCATCTCTGTTGGAACTCCTTCAACAACACTCAGCCCAACCTCGTCTATTTCTATTAGGGCGTAGGGTACTTAGTCGATTTTATGGAAGATAACTTCAAAAGATACCGGAATAGTCGGGAAAAGGCTTCAACTTTTGTTGAGGAATTATAAAATACCTAATACATATGTGTATCTCCTTTTGGGAGGAGACAAACTTGTTTAGCTACCTATGGTAGCCTTGTGCACTATGCACATACAAACTAAAAACTTAAAAAGAAAAGGAAATGGTTGAAAGAACTCAAAACTAAAACTATTACAAAGAGATTTATTTTTTTTTGTTTTGAAGAAAACTTGGATGATGGTCGATGATATAAGCTTCCTTCATCTCTTCTTTATATAGAGGTTTGATACCCTCTATAATTGCTTGAATTATTGTCTTGGATTCTTTTCTCCGTGACAGCTTGATCACATGTGATGTTGGTCCCTTTATTTTGCCGATAATTTGTTTGGTTTTAGGACACGTATGACCGGTGTTATGGATTGACGATCGGTCTTTTGCTCCTTCACATCTTGATAGGCCATTTTTCAATAATCTGCCGACACTTTGTCGGTTTGCGATGGTGGATTCAACACTTATTTTCCACTATCTTTTCCCATAGTGGGAATCTTCCTATTGATTTACCCATAAATGTCGTTTTCTTTTTGGTGGTGGTCATACGCCTTGAGTCACATGACTTTATTTTCTTTGTCGGCCACTTTACTTTTTAGGTGCAGGGTGTTCTTTTCTAAGGAACACGATGTTCCTCATGCTCGTCCATTTGGAATTTTTCTTGTCTTGTTTCGATAAGAAATCTTTCACGAACTCTAGCTCCTTCTTGTTCGGACAGTTTGAGCAACCCTTGATGTCTAGTGCCCAAAGTGAGCCATATTGTAAAATTTGCGGTGAGTTTCTTTGTTCTCCGCGATCTTGTTTTTCTAGAGTAATGTCATCTTCTTCTCAAAGAAGCTCTCTGAAGCTCTTTGTTTTCCTTTTCATGGTGATTAACAGGAATATCCCATTCGCCGAATTCTAGAAGAACTTTAATGGGAACTTGACTTTGTCCATCTCCGTGAGACAGGTCCATAAACCCCATGCTTGCATCATTGTGATTTGGTCCTCGGAGAACGTGGTGACCAATGAGATTTTCGATGAAGGGGCCATTATGTTGTTTAAGGCCCTTGTATCTGGTCATCGAAGCCTGATGAGTGGAAGGCTTTGTGACTCCTTTTCGGCGATTACGGAGTAGCGTTGATGAATCTACACCCAATCGTCTTCTCTCGAGTCTGGTTGGATCCATTTGGTAGACCATTGATCTCGGTAAAATTGACGTAATAGTATAAAGCGAGGCTATCACCCCAAAATCATACCATTGCTTGGCGTCACGTGGATTGGCTCGGTGAACATCGAACTCGGGGATATTTTCTCGAGACATCAAACTTCTTGTGATTAGGGTGATTCATTTCTCGTTTGTAATTTCTCCCAATTGGATTGTTATATGCGCGAAGGAGAAATATCTAAAATGTTAGTATCGACCTTAGATTTTTCGGTCATTGGCCTAAGACCGATCTCTTCATCTTTTACCTAAATGTGTTGGGTTGACATGATGATTCGAGGTTGTGACACTGATCATCATCATTTTCTTTAGGCGGTGATTTGAAGAATCCACCAACTTAGAACTTGTACTAAGGTACTTGAATCCTTGCTATAGGTATATCTCCTTGTGCGGAAATGATTCATTTCGGTGGTGGTGACATCCGGGCGATGGGCGGTGTGTAGCAGTTGGGCGAACACGCGTTCTATATACAAACTCTTATCCGATGCGTGACATTAGTCACATCCCGTCTTGAAGTTTCTTGCTGTTTGGTATGAAGATCACGGTCATCGGTCCCTCGGGAGCAATTCAAGTTCTCCGGAGTTGCCTTTGGGCGATGATGATAGAGTCGATCTCATGTGGCTCATCTCTTGTTAGAAAATCGGCATGAATATTTTAATGAGATTTTAGAGCGATAATATCATAAATATAATCTTGAAATTCTACTTGCCATCTTAATAACCGAGCCTTTTCGGGCTTAGATTCAATTTATTTACTAAAAACCTTTAACTTGGGTCTTATCAACTTTTAAAGTAAATTTATTTGCAAGTAAGAATATAGGTCATTTCTTAAAAGCTTGTCTAGCGCAAAGAACTATTTTCATTGATGTGCCGACACACATATTTTTCTCGCTAAAGAGGCTGCTACAATATCGCATGGTTCCCTCCTAGTAGGGTGATCTTTGTAGGGATGGAAAAATACCGAAAAATCGGTATACCGGACTTCTAGTCTTAGAAAAAATACGAAAATACAAAATTTTGGTATCTAGTAATTTTCGATGCAGTAGCAGTATCAATTTTTGGATACCACGGTATCCGATATATACCGTATCACGGTATATACTATTTATCGGTACATACCGGTATGTCGGTATATCTGGGTACCATGATACATCTAGAAAAATTCGGTATGGATTGGTATGAATTGGTATCTGATATACCGTGCGAAATATAATACTTATTTTTATATATAATTAGTATTAACTTTAAAATATATATTTATTTATAATTAATGATAAATTATAAAATTTGTTATTATTGATAATTAAAATGAATAAGAACTTTTATACTTAATAAAATTATAATTATAAATTAAGTCACATCTATGTTATATAACTAATTTACGATGAGTTTAAAATAATTATAACTTTTAAATAGATTTTGAAAAGTAAATAAATATAAATTATATAATAGATTATGTTAAATAGTATATTCAATTTATAGTATAGTCTATATTACTATTACATAATGAAGATAACTTATGTTTTACATACATTTTAAACTTTTGATAACGGTATATGATATTTTTTATCAAATCTTAATATATACTTTTATGTATATTATGATGTAAAATAAAAATTGATGCAATGAGATACCGATTGGTTAAAATAAAAATTAATTATATGATCTAATAAGTTATTATTTGAAACTATAATATCAACATACATAATTATAAAATTAAATATATATATAAGTACGAGTTATATAGTTATATTTATATATCTATAATTATAATCGGTAAATGGGATAAATATAATCAAATGACACTAAATATAATATTTAATTCATACATTGTATAGTCGATATTATTAGTATGTAATGAAAAATACTTATATTCGATATAAACTTTAAACTTTCAATAACTATATATGTATTTTATATTTTAATCAAACCTTAATATATATTTTCATGTATATTATAATATCAATATATTAGTTAATGACACTAGATTATAATAATATAATATTATTATAGTTAATTATAAAACTTGAGAAGTAATTACATGATTTACTAATTTTTGTTTAAATAGAATATCAATCTGATTAATTATAATAAAATATACAAGTCTGAGTCACATATTCATATTTATATACCTATAATTATAATTAAGTAATTTTAGATAATTTTGGTAATTTCAATAAATTTTGAAAATTTTGGCAATTTTCGATAATTTCGATATCTGAAGTCGATCGGTATATCGTAAAAGTTAATCTGATAACGGTATAAAATTTTATCATCCGTAATTTTTGGTATGCCGAGCGATTTGGTGCGGTATCGGTGTGAAATTTTGCATACCATAATTTTTGATGCGGTATATAGTGCAATGAAAAATTTTGGTATCTGTACCGAGCCCCCCTAGATCTTCGTAAGCATTGTTGTCCACCAATGATCACTTGCGATACGTGTACAAGGCTAAGTCATCTTCGTTCTGTGGTATCGAAAGCTTTGGGAGGATTTTGCAAAACTTCTTTAACTTCTTCATTCCTTCTAGATGTTCTTCCGTCCAGATAAAGGGAACATCTTTCTTTAGCAATGGGCTAAAGATTTTCCTTTGCTTTGCCAGATCTTTGATAAACATTCCTGCAAAATTAACAACTCCCAAAAATCTTTGAAGTTGCTTTTTCTCCTTGAGATATTCTAGGAAGTTCTGCATAATATGATCTTGCAGAATGATTCCCGTCTCATCGATCTCGATACCTAAAAACTCAATTTTTCGGGTAGCAATGACTGTCTTCTTCTCGGACAGTACCAATCCTTTTTTTTACAGAACTCTGCAAATATCTCCAAATGTCTAACATGTTCATCCATATTTTTTGACGTTATAAGAATATCATCAATATAGACAAACATGAATGACAAATAATCTTTGAAAAGATTATCCATCCTCCTCTGGAATATATGGAGTGTATTAGCTAACCCCATAGGCATCACGTTCCAAACATAGTGCCCCTGCGGAGTAGAGAAAGCTGTAAACTTATTACTGTTGGATTTGTATATTAGAAGCAGTTTTGGTTGAGCTTGTATACAATGTTTCCTGTTACCACTATTACAATATCATATCTGAATTGTTTACTTGATTGCATATGTATGTCCTTTATCTCATATATAAGTTAGATCATACGATTGTGTTGTAGATCACGAAGTGCGTATGATTGGTCAAGCAATGAGATATAAAAAGTATCACGGTGAGACAACTTGAGGACGAGTTGTCGGTATGAAATTCTGCGGTATAGATAAGTAACTTGACTTGGTTTCTTGTCTGCATCACAGTGCGTCTCTAACGTATTGATGGATCACGATGAGATGAGTTCTTCTAGCGACCGTCGTGAAGAACCTAGATCTCGGTGACTTACGTTGATCTAAACCTCGATAAGGTATTAGGTGAGTATGAGTTCTTGACCATCACTTTGACTTGTTATGGGTGAGGTTACATGAGATAACCAATTCTCTGCATCTTGAGTGGTGGCGGTGCTTGTATGTCGTACTAGTTACATGTATCAGTCACGTATCCGTTTAGGATGATGGCGTCCCATAAGGAGCTCAAAATGTTTATTGTACTAAACCCTGCGGTTGAGTTATCTCAAGTACAATAATAAGGTTGAGTGGTACTACTAAAGAATTAAAATGATTAATTATTTTAGCGATCGGATCGTTGTAAATAATTAATGGACGTCGATATCTTAAATATGGGAATTCGTAAAGTCTAAATGCGAGCCGACTCAACTTGGAAATAAAGGGTAAGTCGCATTTATTCTCTAGTGGCATGAATAAATGTTTATGAATTAATTTATGTTCTAGGCGAACATAAGATAATTAATTTATTTGAGGCCATCTTTATTCCTTGCATTTGATCCTGGGGTGGCCCGTCCAGACTGTAGCTAAGGAAAATCGTCCCTTCATTGTAGAGTCCCTCGGGACTCTGGCAATCTCTCTATCTTAAGTGATATGATTATATTTATTAGATATGCATAAATCCTATCTTGATAGGATTTAGGAATCATTATAAATATAAAGTGAGAGAAAATCAAGGTGAATGCTCTAGCTAGAATTTTAGAAATTACACTTCCTAAAGTGTGAGAATTTTGAAAATCTAGAGAGAAGGAAGAAGGCGTTTTCTATAGCATTCTCCATAGATTGTCCTCGCTCGACATTGGAGTTTAGGCAATCGGGACCGATCAGAAGATCAAGCACAGTCTTGATCCGTTCTTCCAAACAGATTCACGGGTAAACGAGAAAACTCCTACGTGTTGCAATTAATTATATAGGTGCATGCTAGGAACATAATCAATGTATGGTGAATTAAACATCCAAGATAGATCATCGGGAGAGGGTTAAAATCAGATTTTCCTACAATTGGTATCAGAGCCTGGGATCAGTATCTTGGCTCTATTGGATTAATTCACGTTTGATTATAACGTGCGTAATTAATTAATTGTGAATCTGTCGTTCATCGTGGCTCGTTTTATTTTTGTCGGATTTTGTTTTTCACCACGAGAAAATCCGTGGTTAGATTAGATTTTTTCTTGTAAATCTTATCGTAAAGAAGAACGAAGACAAAAGCACGAAGAGCGAGAGGGCGAGGAGGTCGTCGGCAACAGCCACATGGCGGCCGCATCATGCTGACGGCAACGCTCGGCGGTGCCTGGCGCGCTCGCGAACACGTCATGCGATGGTATCTGGCGACACAGGCGGCGGTGGCACGTCTCGGTAGCCAGGCGTGCGGGGCGCGCGGTCTCCGCGTGAAAGCCTCGGCACGCCTCGGTGCTGAGGTGCGTGCTCTCGGTAGATCGGCTTCGGACGACCTCGGTAGGGGTCGAGCGATGCGGCTCGACACGCTTCGGCGGGTCGTGTCCGGCAGCGCTTGGCAGCTCTCATAAGGTCGACCTCGGCAGGGGTTGGGCGATGCAACGAGGTGAGCGAGTTTTCTCGTGCGGAAGCCTCGGCAGTGCTCGACAGCTCTCGAAAGATCACGCCGGGAAACCTCAGCGTGGTCTCGGCATGGCTCGATAGATGCGGGCGACGCGGGGGGCACGATTCTCGTGCGAAGCCTCGACAGCGCTCTGCGGCCTCGGCACGATTCACGCGAAACGCCGGCGCTCGAGCATTGGGCGGCGCGGGGCGCGCGATTTTCGTGCACATGTCCGGCGGTGCTCGGCGAACTCGTCGAGCTCTCTCGGCGCCCGGTGGGGCTCTCGATAGCTCGGCGGTTTTCGGCGGGGGCTCGGCGGCTCGGTGGGTTTCTCGGCGGCGGCGTGAGGCGGGCGGCACGCTGCAGGTGGCGTGCGCATGGGCTGCGCCCCTACTGTGACCTTTATCTTGACCGGCCCGGTTCGGTTTGGGCCGACCGGACGGTTTTGCCACGACCGAATTTTGCCGGATCCGTTTTTGGACCCGGTTCGGCCCGATCCTTGTTTCGACCCTTTTTAATTTTGGCCCAAATCAATTTTGCGAATCCGGTCCGTGCCCATGCACGCGAGGCCGTTTCGAGATTTTATTGAAGATCATGCTTTGTAAATTTATGTAATAAATTAGGCGGGAAATCTGGGATCACGAGTGAGCCACGATGAACAAATTTATTTTTTTTTATCGTTCAAAGCATGTCGTGGATGTTTAAATTATGAAGAAGCATGCTATGTATGTTTAATTACATAGATGAACATATTATATGTTTTCGTGATTGGATGCGCATAGTAAGCATGCTAGGTTTATCCGTTTTCAAGCATATTTTAGAATTCTACAGTATGTTTTACATGTTGAGTTCTATAGAAAAGCATGCTAGGATTACGTGATCTGCATGGACAAACCTTTTGAAACAAAAGACTAAGCAAGTAACCCGACATATTAATTTTTAATTAAAATATCAAGACCTCCACTTTTGATCTCTAAACAAAGTGATACATAGCCTTTGTGAGTGGCGTCCACACACGTGCTTGCTTGCACCTTGTTTATCATAAGTTTGTTTGATGTGATTTCTAAATAAAACATTTTAATCTATTGAGAAGTGGGATTTTCATGTGTAGCGTCCACAGCGTGGCTTGCATATCACGATTTTTCATAAGTTCTCTAAAGATAGATTTAAAATGAGATAACAAATGAATTTGGATTGGGCGGTATAGTTCTAGTGAGTATGTCAATTCTAAGAATTCATTTCTAACATTAAAATTGTGGTCGATGCTTAGACATCACCTCAGTACAACTTCCATGAAGTCCCTTCTTGCGATAGTGATGTGGTCTAGTAAGGTCAATCAATAATTTCATTTGTCAAAATGATAAGTTGACATGGATTGAAATTAAGCGACTAAAAGGTATATTTTAGTGCAGTCGAGGATTCATGTAGCGTCCACATGCGTGGCTTGCATGTGGAATTCCTTGGCGATTGGAGGTTTCAATTAATATTGTTTTATCAAAGGTTACAATATTATTATTCACAATTATGTGCGATCGTATGCTTATGTGTTTACATTACTTTTCGAGATATGTCTCCTGCACCGATTATCAATATGCTGCACAAAATCCTCTATCCGGTCCAAATTTTATCGAGTGGAAGCGAAACATGGAATATATTCTTATCATTGAAGAACACATGTTTGTTCTCACTACTCCCAAACCCGATGCCCTGCTGACACATCGACTAATGAGCGCGAGTCAGCGGACTTTGGCATAAGTCGAATAATATGGCCAAATGCTATATGATGACTACAATGTCCAAGGCTTGCATTCTGACATCGATCGATGGTGATCTGACGAAATATGGTCAAGTCTCGAGAGTAAGTTTGGACGATCGGATCGGACGGTCGACTTCCACACAATGAGAGAAATCTTGGCATGTAAGATGGAAGAAGGAAGTTCGGTCCATGAACATGTCTCCACATGACTCGTCTCATGGATAGTCTTGACCGGTTGGGAGGAGGTATTGTGCGAAGCGAGTCGATATCATCCTCAACACACTGCCCAATTCTTTTGAGAATTTTTGCGTGAGCGATCATGAGCAAGGCCGAGTATACACTTAGTGGGTTGCTTAATGATCTCGTGGCGCGGAAGGTCGTGGGCGAAAGGGCACATAAACGCTGCGTCTAGGGGCCCAAATTTTTCGTTGAAAAATGGAAGAAGAAAGGGCACCAAGGTGGTAGAGACAAAGGAACCGATGAGAGTAGTGGGGCAAGAACATATGCGCCACGGAGGCTTGAAAAGCGAAAGAGGGCAAGTGCTTCAAGTGCGGCAAGGCGGGCATTGGAAGGCCAAGTGCCCTATGCTCGAGGCTCAGTCGCCATTTGCTTTAATGTGAAACATGTTTAGCGACTTGTTCTACTCATTCATGGGTAGTAGATCTGGTGCGGTGATCATGTTTGTTACACCTGCGAGGGTTCACGTGGACAAGGGAGGCTGCATGATGGCGAGATAACAATCTCCATGGTAGTAGCGGTGAAAGTCGAGGCCGTTGCGATCGGAGATGTTACTTTATGTTTTGATAGAAACAGTTTTAGTTTTAAAGGCGTTTTATATGTCGGAGTTTGGTGGAACCTTATTTACGTTCCAAACTATTTATTCATGGATATTCGATTGTTTTGATAGTGATGTTTCTATCATAAGAAATGACGAAGTTATCTATGGTGGCACTTTATATAATTAAGCTTTATACTATTTACGCAAACATAATACCTTTAATTATGTTGTATCTACATCAAACCTTAAAAAGAAAGTTTTCTTAGTAAGATGACACCACATTTCTATGGCATCTTAGATTAGGTCACATTAATCTAAATATGATCCAAGGCGGCTAAGAATGGGCGTTGGGTGATCTCACGATTACTCGTTCCCGATCTGCGAATCTATATAGAAGGAAAGATGTCGACTAGACCATGAAGCGAAGGGTTATAGAGCCAAAAGTGTTAGAGTTGGTCCATTCGGCACTGTGTGGGCGTATGTCCACTGGCTCGTGGAGGTACAAGTATTTTGTCACTTTCATTGGCGATTACTCGAGTGCGGATACTATACTTGCTTCGTATGTAAGTCTGAGATGCTTTGAGAAATTGAAAATTTAAGGCGGAAGTGGAGCGAAGCTTGGTAAAGTATCAAATCAACTGCGTTACGATCGCGGTGGCGAATACCTCGATAACGAGTTTATGGACTATTTGGTGCGATGTGGGATTGAAGGAAAAACTATGTTTAGCCCTCTAGAGATCTATCTTGGATGTTTAATTCATCATACATTGATTATATACCTAGCATGCACCTATATAATTAATTGCAACACATTGGGATTTTCGTGTTTACCTTTGAATACATCGAGGCGGAATGGATCGAGACTCGTGCTTTGACCTTACGGGATGTATCCGGTTACCCAATCTCCAACACCGGTGAGGGCGATCTATGGAGAATGCTTGAAAAATCACCCAATGCTCTTAAAATTCTGAAAAATCCTCCCAACAATACTATGGGATGGGCGAAAAATTGATGATGAATTATGAGGATTCACCTTGAATCTATCTCTTACCTTATATTTATAATGCACTACCTTAATCCCATAAGGAAATTACTATAATCTCATATAGAGTACCATAATCCCGTATGGAAATTACCATAATCTCATATGGAAATTACCATAATCCTATACGGAAAGGATTATTACCATAATCCTATATGAAAGGATCTATGCATATCCATAAATATAATAATATCCTTATAGGATAAAGAGAATCAAATCCTTTCCATAAGAGCATGATGGTGGGCGATTTTCTTGAGCTCACGGGCTGGATGGGCGGCCGAGGATAAATGCAAGAATAAAGATGAACCTCAAATAAATTAATTATCTTATGTTGGCCGAACATAAATTAATTTATAAACATTTATTCATGCCACTAGAGAATAAATCTTGACTTACCCTTTATTACGAAGTTGAGTCGGACTTGCACTTAGACATTCTGAATCCCGTATTTAAGATATCGAGCGTCCATTAATTATTTATAGCATTACATTGCTTAAAATAATTAATATCTTTAATTCATAAGTAGTACCACTCGACCTTATTATTGTACTTGAGCTAACTCAACTGCGAGAGTTTAGTACAATAAACCTTTTGAAACTCCTTAAGGGGCGTCATCATCCTAGCGGATACGGTGACTCGTCTGAGACAACTAGCGAGACATACAAACCTTTGCCACCACCTAAGATGCGGAGAATATTGGATTAGAACATATAACCACGACCCGTAACAAGTCAAGTGATGGACAACAACTCATACTCGATCGTAAGTCACGAGATCTTGGTTCTTCCACGGTCGAGATAGAAGAACTCATCTCCTTGTGATCCTTGATACGTCGAGGCGTACCGGCATAGACAAGCAACCAAGTCAAGTCACTTCTTATCTATCGCAGCCTATCTGAGCAACTCGTCCTCAAGTTGTCTCGGTGTGAAACTTTTATATCTCATTAAACGACCAATCATACGGACTTACGTGATCTTCTACACCTGTATGATCTAACTTAGATATGAGATAAGGGACACGAGATATATGCAATCAAGTATTCATTTCGGATAGGAGATTGTAATAGTGGTAACGAAACATTGTATACAAGCTTAACCAAAGCGCTTTCGTTATACAAATCGACAATCTCCCACTTATACTAAAGCAAACTTTTAGTATACAATGTGTCTCTCTACTAGCTATTACAAACAAAACCATCATTGCTTCTCACTTATACAAAGTTTCCTTTCTAAGTGGGTGCCATTTAGCGCAATTGAGTCCTCTAACGTCCCGGCGTAGACTTATTCTGACGAGCTTTAGCGGGTGCCATCTAAGCTTGATTGAGTCCTCTAGCGTGCCCAGCGTAGACTTATAGCGGCGAGGCTTTCGTGAATGGATCCGCTAGGTTATCCGTCGTATCAATCTTTGCAATCAACACGTCACTATCGTTTAACGATTTCTCGTATGACATGGTACTTTCTCTCTATGTGTTTGGTCGCCTTGTGGGTCCGTGGTTCCTTGAGTTTGCCACGGCACTGAGTTATCACGATAAACTATGATACTCTTGGGCAAACCGGTATCACGCTAGATCCATGAGGTAGTTCTTGAACCATCTGACTCATAGAAGCCTCAAGGCGGCTACATATTCGGCTTCCATGGTAGAGTCCATAATGCATGTTGCTTTGCACTCCATGGGATCTGACTCCACCTCCCAGGTAAACACATAGCCGAGGTAGACTTTTTCTCATCACGGTCGACTTGGAAATCAGTGCATAACCCAGACATTAGACTATCGCATGGTAAACTAGCCTTTATAATCTCGAGTCCTTTTCGGTGCTTGGTATATGCTTCTTGCGATCCAATGAGCTTGTCGAGGTTAGATTGATATCTAGCTACTATACTACCGCATGCGGATATCGGGACCTCGTGCATAGCATTGCGTACATGAGACTTCCTCTGCGTGAGCGTAAGAACTTGTCTCATTTCCTCTATCTCGCCCAGCGATCATAGGTATTCTTTGTCTGAATAAAGGCGCCGTATGCGAAGGTAGCAATCCTTTCTTGGTGGTGCGCATACTAAAGCAGTAATCACGGTATCAATGTAAGGCGCTGAGATAAGCTCAACATTTTCTTCTTGCTATCTCGGTAAACCTTGATCCCAGAATATCTTGCATCTCCTTAGTCTTTCATTTGAGGCGATCGGATAGCCAACTCTTTCGTCTAATAACGACTTCACGTTGTTTCCAACTAGAAGAATGTCATCTCGTAAAGTGCGAAATACCACATCACGTTGACGTCTAATCGATACACAACTCTCGCTAAGCAGTTGGGTAAATCCATGGGACTTTACCACCTCGTCAGCGTAAGTGCCATGATCGGAGGCTGCTTAAGTCCATAAATGGTTTCTTAAGCTTCCATACTAGATGCTCTTCACCTTTACCACATAACCTTGGGTTCTTTGCATATAGATGTCTCTACCTTTCTCAAGGTAACTTGGTTTAAGCGGTTTAACATCCATTGCCAAACCTCTAGGTTCGAGTGGTGCTATGGCGGAAGAATTACGATGGACTTGAGCATTGCTACGGTGAAAAGGTCTCATCGAAATCGATGCCCTCAATCAGTGTACCCTTTCGCCCATGGCACGGCTTTAAAGCGAAACCTCTCCATCGGAATCTCTCTTCCTTTTGTATATCCACTTCACGCCTATGACTTCCTTGCCATACGGTAGAGGTGTCTTTTCATATACATCCATAGCCGTTATGGACTCGTTTCTAAGTCCATAGCGGTGTGCCATGATCTTGCATCAATGTTTTGTATCGCCTCCTTGTATGTCCATGGGTCGATTATTGCTGTTCGTTTCACGGGACTAAATCGAAGATTCTCCCACGAACATAAATAGCTCGGGTTGACGAACAACCTCCCACTACGATGAGGTTCTCTGAGGCACAATGGCGGCGGTGGGTGCGAAACTTGTGGTTCTCTATCTTGCACAACTTGCTGGGTTGGTACCACTTATGCGGTCGGTATCTCGGTGGAACTCGACCCTTCAATTTCTTGAAGTATCGGTGCCGATCCTCCCACTAGACTCGACATCTCGTACCTTTGGCTAATCGGTGGCGGAATCGATCATCTTCTAATTCTTGAAGAATGATTTCAACTTTGGACTTATGATTCTTCATATAATCCTCTTCTAAGAATCGGGCATTAGTCTAATAATGACCTTGATCATAGGACTATAGAATAAACCACCTTTCGTTCCATCGGGATATCGATAAACGACCTTGCGTCGGATCTAGCCTTCAACTTGTCGACCTTCTTGTTCGGCCGTGTCTTTGGGCTTAATATCCTTATGTGGCTTAAGCGGGCTTCGCCAAACCACAACTCGAAAGGGTCTTTCGGTGACTTGGATGGTACTAGATTTATGCAAGTATGCCACCGTTTCTAAGGCATAACCCGAGCGAAATAGGCAATGTTGCATAACTCGTCATTGATCTAACCATTTCCAAAGAGTCTATTTCTTCGCTCGACACACCATTTCTTTGTGGTGTGCCGGTGAAATCTTGTTGGGAGGTAATCCCATACTTCACTAGATAGTCCATGAACTCGTTCTTGAGGTATTGCCACCAGCGATCGGACCATGATAACGATACTCTTACCAAGCTTAGTCTCCACTTCGCCTTAAACTCTTTGAATTTCTCAAAACATTGGACTTGCGGTGAAGCGGTATCGTATCCGTACCTTGAGTGTCGTCGATGAAGTGACAAAATACTCGTACCCTCCACGAGCTTGTGTGGACATTGGTCCTGCGGTCGAAATGGACTAACTCTAACATTTCTTTGGCTCTATAACCCCCGCTTTGAAGGTTTGGTGATATCTTACCTACATCACGAGATTAGTGATTGGGAATGGAGTAGCGTGAGATTACCCAGCGCTCCATTCTTAGCGATCTTTGGATCCTATTTAGATTGATGTGACCTAATCTAAGATGCCGGAGAAATGTGGTGTCATCTTGAAGAAAACTTTCTCTTTCTAGGGTTTGAAGAAGATGCGACATAGTTATAGGTATTATGTTTTGCGAAATAGTATAAGTGAATTATATAAAGTGCCAACACGAGATAACCGTCATTTCTTATGATAGAAACACCACTATCAAAAATAACGAGAATATCCATGAGTAAATAGTTTGAAAGCGAAACAAGGTTCATGAAAATCGGCACATATAGAGCGTCTTTTAAAACTAAGCATTCTCTCAAAACATAAAGTAACATCTCCATTGCTTGACCTCGACTTTCGCGCGTTTCCCATGGAGATCGTTATCTCGCCATTACTCGACTCCCTTGTCCACGGGAACCCCGCAGGTGTAACAAACATGATCGATCGCGCCGTGTCTACTACCCGAATGGGTAGAACAAGTTGCTAAACATGTTTCCGTTACTAAAGCAAGCGTACCTTGAGCCTTGAGCATAGGGCACTTAGCCTTCGATGTCGATCTTACCGCACTTGAAGCACTTGCCGCCTCGCTGGCTTCTTCAAGCCTCGGTGTTGACCATGTTCTTCTTCCCATTCTACCCACTATTTCATTGCCTCTACCACCTTTGGTGCCCTTTTCTTTTCCATTTTGCAACAAAAATTTGGGCCCTTAGATGTGCTAGCAGGCATGTGCTCTTTGCCCATGCTCCTTCCATGACCAGCGAGATCATTGAGCAATTGACTAAGTGTATACTCGGTCTTGCTCATGATCATAATCATGAATGTTCTCAAAGACTTGGCGGTGTATTGAGGATGATGTCGACCTTGGCCCGTCAATACCTCCTCTGGTGATCAAGACTATCCATGAGATGAGTCGTGTGGGAGACATGTTCATGGACCGAACTTCCTTCTTCCATCTTACGCATGATTTCTCTCATTGTGTGGAGCGGATTGTCGATCCACGCCCAAACTTACTCTCGAGACTTGACCAAATATCGATCGCGTCTACCATCGGTGATCTTTTGTTGCAAGCCTTTGGACATAGTAGTCATCATATAGCATTTAGCCATATTGTTTGACTTATTCAAAGTCCTTGACTCTTGCTCATTAGTCGATCGTCGATAAGAGCGTCGGTGCAGGAGTAGTGAGAACAAACATGTGTTCTTGACGATAAGAACATATTCCATGTTTCGTTTCCACTCGATAAAATTTGGACGGATAGCGGTTTTGTGCGAGCATATTGATAATCGGTGTAAGAGACATATCGAAGCGATAATGTAAACACATAAGCATCGATCGCACATAATTCGTAACAATAATATTGTAACCTTTTGATAAAACAATATTAATTGAAACCTCAATCGTGAGAATCCCACATACAAGCCAGCGTGTGGGCGTTTACATGAACCCCGGCCGGACTAAAATATACCTTTTAGTCGTTTAATTTCAATCCATGTCAACTTATCCTTTTGACAAATGAAATTAACGATTGGACCTTACTGAACCACATCACTATCACGAAGGGACTTAGGTGGGAAGTTGTACTTGGTGATGTCTAAGCAATGACCACATTTTAACGATGACGAATTCTTAGAATTAGCATACTCACTAGGACCATACGCTTCCAATTCAAATTCTTTTGTTATCTCATTTTATATCTATCTCTAGAGAACTTATGAAAATCGCACATGCAAACCCGCAGCGTGTGGGCGTTTACATGAAACTCCCAACTACCGATAGATTTAAAATGTTTTATTTAGAAATCTCATCTAACAAACTTATGATAAGCAGTGCAAGCCCGCAGCGTGTGGGCGTTTACTCACGGTCGTATCACTTTGTTTAGAGATCAAAAGTGGAGGTCTTGACATTTTAATTTAAAAATTAATTTGTCGGTTTGCTTGCTTAGTCATTTTGTTCAAGGTTTGTCCATGCGGATCACGTAATCTAGCATGCTTTTCTATAGAACTCGACATATAAAACATGCTCATGCGAAATTCTAAAATATGCTTGAAAAGCGATAAACCTAGCATGCTTACTATCGCGCAATTCGAAAACACTTAAGGTTTGTCAGCGTAATTTAAATATACATAGCATACTCTTGCATAATTTAAACATCCACGACATGCGATAGCGATAAAATAAAATAAAAGCGTTCATCGTGGCCCTCGTGGATTACGCACTTTCACGCTAATCTATTACATAGAATTGCAATCGAGATCTTTATAATCTTGACAGGCCCGCGTGCGAGCGCGGATCGGACTCGTCAAAAGCAGATTCGGGTTGGAAAAGCGGATGGGCTCGGCCCGTCACGCGGCTGCGTTCGCGGCGCCGTGTGCGCCTTGCGTGCCGTCGCCCGCGTCGTGTGACCCGTTTTCCGTCGTCTCGATCTGGCTGCTTTAAATGCCGTTTTACTTTTACGGATAAGATTTACGGAAAATAAATCTAATCTAACCACGGATTTTCTCGTGGTGAAAAACAAAATCCGACAAAATAAAAGCGAGCCGACGATGAGCAGATTCAACAATTAATATATTACGCGCGTAATAATCAGCGTGAATTAATCAGCGAGGCGAATGCGGTCGGGCTCGATACCAATTGAAGGAAAAACTATGTTTAGCCCTCTAAGAGATCTATCTTGGATTTTAATTCACCATACATTGATTATATACCTAGCATGCACCTATATAATTAATTACAATACGTTGGGGTTTTCTCGTGTTTACCTTTGAATCATCGGTGGAATGAATCGAGACTCGTGCTTTGATCTTACGGGTATCCGGTTGCGATCTCGGCGCGAGTGAGGGCGATCTATGGAGAATGCTTGGAAAATCACCCAATCTATTAAAATTCTCGAAAATCCTCCCAACAATACTATGGGATGGATGAAAAATTGATGATGATGATTCGGATGATCTTCTTGCATATATTTATAATCTATCTAATCCTTATATTTATAATACTACTACCATAATCCCGTAAGAAATTACCATAATCCGTATGGAAATTACCATAATCCCATATAAATTACCATAATCCTTTATGAAATTACCATAATCCCGTATAGAAATTACCATAATCGTATATGGAAAGGATTATTACCATAATCCTATATGGAAAGGATCTATGCATATCCATAAATATAATAATATCCTTATAGGATAAAGAGAATCAAATCCTTTCCATAAGAGCATGATGGTGGGCGATTTTCTTGAGCTCACGGGCTGGATGGGCGACCGAGAGATCAATCTGAGGAATAAAGATGGACCTCAAATAAATTAATTATCTTATGTTGACCCGAACATAAATTAATTTATAAACATTTATTCATGCTACTAGAGAATGAATCTTGACTTACCCTTTATTACGAAGTTGAGTCGGGCTTGCACTTAGACATTCGAATCGCCGTATTTAAGATATCGAGCGTCTATTAATTATTTATAGCATTACATTGCAAAATAATTAATATCTTTAATTCTTAAGTAATACCACTCAACTTTATTATTGTACTTGAGCTAACTCAACTGCGGGGTTTAGTACAATAAACCTTTTGAGCTCCTTAAGGGCGTCATCGTCCTAGCGGATCGGTGACTCGTCTGAGACAACTAGCATGACATCTGACTGCCACCACCCGAGATCACGGAGAATATTGGGTTAGAACATATAACCTCACGCATAACAAGTCAAGTGATGGACATGACAACTCATACTCATCTAATACCTTATCGAGGTTTAGATCATCGTAAATCACGAGATCTTGGTTCTTCCGGACGGTTAGATAGAAGAACTCATCTCGCTGTGATCCTTGATACGTCGAGAGGCGTACCGGCATAAACAAACAACCAAGTCGAGTCACTTCTTATCTATACATGACTTTATCACAGGCAACTCGTCCTCAAGTTGTCTCGGTGTGAAACTTTTATATCTCGTTAAGCTTGACCAATCATACTGAGACTTACGTGATCTTCTACACCTGTATGATCTAACTTATATATGAGATAAGGGACACAGATATATGCAATCAAGTATTCATTTCGAGATAGGAGATTATAATAGTGGTAAAGGAAACATTGTCTACAAGCAACAAAGCGCTACGTATACAAATCATGAGGATTACCTCTAGCTCGCTACACGGGCACACCACAACAAAATGGTGCGTCGGAGGCGAAGAAATATGACTCTTTTAGAAATGGTTAGATCAATGATGAGTTATGCAGCGTTGCTATTTAGTTACGGGGTATGCTTAGAAGCAATGACATACTTGCTAAATCTAAATGCGTTCAAGTCGATCGAAAAACCCATTTCGAGTTGTGGTTTGGTAGCTTAGTTTAAACCACATAAGGATATGAGACGATCCGGCACGTGTGCTAAACAAGAAGGGCGATAAGTTGGAGGCTAGATCGATGCGAGGCTATTTATTGGCTATCTAGAGGGACCTAGAGACGAAGGTGGTTATTCTATAGTCCTAAGGATCGAAGAATATATTGCATTGATCCTATTTTTTAACCCTAAATAATATTTTAATGTAATTATAATCTTTTCTAATATTGTCACAACAATACAAAATCCACTAATGAAGGTGGAGCTAGCCTATAATATGAGACATTTTGCTATAAAACGATTCATCCAAGAAATAATAAAACAATATAAATAATGAATAAAGTGTGTATATTTGAGCTGAAAAATGCGTGGAAATTATAAATACTTTACAATGCGACATCAATGTTACTAATAATCAATTGTTCAATGATAAAAACACATCACATATACCTCAAGCATGATATCAACAAATTAAAGAACTAATAAAGAGAACATCCAATTTTTTCTCTTTTTCAAACACAAGTATTCATAAAAATCTAGCCGCATTTTCGAAACCATTATCACTTATTAATTTCAAATCTATACATTATTATAAAAGAATTATTTTACAAAATTTGGTTTGCCTATTATATCCTAGATCCAAGTATAAATTTAATTAATGAATAATATCAAACTGCACACCCATACAACCCCTAATACCACCTGTACCTATTGAGAATTCATTAATTTTCAGTTTTATAAGCACAATTGCATGCTTATAATAATAAACATCACAATATCGGATTTAGCATCGGGAGAAATGTAGACATAACATAACGAAATTAAAGTCCCAGATTTCTTCATTTTAATATAGCATTCATCATATTCTGATCCCTAATTTAAATCATGCTAAAATTAGGAAAATTATTAATTAACCAAATTTATAACATAAATGTCTAATTTAATTAATTTTATAAAACCATGTAAGAAATACCCAAACGAGTAGATTATCTTTTGATTTGTCAAAATAGCTATGGACACATTTGCTATAGACAATCGATTTTCTTATGCTTTGTTATGTTATAACTATGTTATTAAAATCTCATGGATGGTATCCATTGATATTGTTAGAAATTTCTTCGTACAATGCTAACTTTGTTAGAGTCTCGAGAGGGTGAATAAACGCCATGCATACAAATTATCCTAAGATTTTTAATTTCGATCTCTAATGCTTCTAAAATTGTATCGAGACTAGGTTTTACCGAGGAAATATAAAATATTTAATTTATAATGTATTATCCTAACTAGAAGACTCAAGAAAATCATGATCCGATCCTCGTCCGAGACGCGATGTATACATGATTTTCTCCAAAATCAAGAGAAGGAAACCGCCTAAGAGATATTCTTAGATGGATCAGTAAGTTTTCAACGTTATGCTCAAAACGGATAATGTATCAAGAAACACGATGTCCACGCAAACTTGAGGAGAGTCAATAAGAAGCATCATCAACGATCGCATTGAGAATTATCCAGGGAGTACACATCCACCCTACTTGACGGAGACAAAAAATAAAGAAGTAACATCTCCTTCCCGCTTTTAAACAAATTTCACCCGATTCTCAAATTGATGGAATTAAGGAGATCTAGAAGACGTGCAATATTACTTAGAACTATCAATATAGTGCCCACAGAATTAAGCCGAAAGAGATTCTCACCCTTCTGGCTGCATTATCCAAGATCGATGGCTTTGAATCAGACGCATTATAGATTTATCAAGAAACTGCAGGACCCAAGTTCTCACTCATCAAGACTCGACAACAAAGCTCGATCGAAAAATAATCCGACTTAAAATATGAATAATCTTGAAATAGAGGATTGAACGAACTAAAAAGAGTTAGCGAATCATTTGTTAACATCAATATGGTGGATCCGACGAACCAGACATTCCAAAGGATGAGCCACGATCCCACCATAAGGAATACCAAGAATTGATCATACGGGATCAAGAGGTCAATATGAATCTCGACAAGGACTTGCTGCGAGTTTAAACAAAAAAAGCTAGAATCGATCGAGATGAATAACATGGTTAATGCAGAAACACTTGTCAGAAAGCCACCGAGCCTATTCATCTCTACGGATCGACGCCGATCTCGATTTATAGGTTAGCTTCAAAGATCGGAAAATATCATAGACGAGGGAAGATCAATGGTTGTTACAACGCAACACTAGAACTTGATAAACTCAATTTTGTCAAGATTCTCAAGCTAGTTTAGTAGGAGTTGTTAAACAATATTGGGAACATTGCCCAATTGAAAGAAAAATGGAGATACCGATGTTTAATTTTTCGAGAATGCAAGAAAAGGCATGGCGATACCTTCAAAGCTCATTTCGGGAGATGGATACTTGACGATTACAACGGGAAAAGAGGAATAAATATTGTCGGTTTTATACAATCTAAGACTTGTGGTCTTGAGCAAGGAGCACTCAATAAATTTCTCCAACTTTTACTAAGTATCAACATCTTAGTAAATCAACGAAGATGTTGCAAGAGAGTTGTTCTTCCTAAAGTTCCCTAATCTGGATGGAAATATCCATCGTGATTACAAGTTAGATATATGCGCACATCGCTTCCAAGGATGTATGTCCTCAAGAAGTCGCCGTGAGTGGTGTCTGCAACTACCAAATAATCTCAAGAAATTGAGAAAGATCAACAAATCAGACTGCTGATCCGGATATGATAGAACCAACAGAGATTGGAGAAGAATTATCATATCAAACTAGGAGAAAGAAGAATAGGTTCCAACCCTCACAACCGGGAACGAGAAAAAATAAGTTCTGGAGGCTGAATATATGGTCATGATAGAAAGCCGATATTATAACCGACAGAAGTGTTCCAACAAGGAGACTACATCAAGCCTGTGGGATCCAGCTCACGAGTAAAAACCATGAAGAGATTTCGATCGAGCTCACACTAGAGCTAATGAAAGTTTCAAAGGTTGCAAACACGGACGACGGCAAACGGTATATTTCCACAAATTTCCCACAAATGAGCAAAGGGATCGTAGATTCGAGTCCACACCGACATCGAGGATGTCAGATACTATCAAGAATTGGTACAAGTATACCATTTGAAGATATACCCTCGATGAGAGTATATACTAACATGAAGAAATCTTGAGCAGAGAAGAAGAATCATGGATACCGTATTCGATTCCGACTGAAGATGTGTGCCATCGAGCGCCAAGACGAGTTAGGTCATATTAGTAACCATACCGCCACAAAATGATGAATATGATAATGAATAAAACCTGAGTATAAAAATATCATGGTTTTCGTGAGAATGGAAGACAGACCATAATCTAAGAAACTCGAGTCTCAAGATGAGGACAATGTTCTATAAGTCACAAGGCATTTAGATATCACTTTCATCCCGCTATCGGAATCAAGTGGAGATGAAACCGATACCAAGAACTATATCGTGAAAGATCTTCAAAGTATGAAGCCACAAATCGCTAATACGATAGAATAGATTCATATCAAGCAATCCAACAGGATCAAATCGACACTTCACCGATAAATGCACCAATTGATATCACAATCATGATAGCATACCCAATCATGCGATTAAGAATGGGAACCATTTCGGGAATCTATGTGCAAAGATTATAGCAATCTTCACCAAGATTTCATTTAATATCAAAGATTCCGATTTCAAAGAAAGCCCCGATGTTTTATCGACTTCAAGAGGATGGATTTGTAAATTATGGAACCGACTCATTCCATCACCTAGTATGTGTCTTATGCTATTTCAAACTCCTACCAGAATTATATTTGAGAAATGAGTTTATCGAGATACCGCATATTTTCAAGATATGGTCAAACAAGTCTTTCCAGACGGTAGAAATTCCATCTATAAGATGGACAAATATCCATATCAACAATAAACCGATATCGCAGAGCGGTGATAGCCAAATATTTGAAGCCCCAAGATTATCATTTTTAAGGAGGTAGAGTCATCTCTCAACCATACAAAAGGGTTTTTCTCAAACATAGAGAGAGATCTATCAGGACATTCAACCGCAGCGATCAAAGTTGCACAAGCTCGAATATCCACAAGGATGGCGAGGAATCGAATAAGATTCGATACCTATGCATTTAAGAAATAATTTCTTGCACGTGTTATGCGATCTAAAGAATTGTGTCCAACGCTCATGAAGGAACCTCGAATATCGGAGGCTTTCAAATGGTCATTACAAGTAGGCCACCGAGAAATGAAAGTTCTAAAGATGAAAATTTCGATAGTGCAACCACGTGAATAACAATCAAGGAATGAGATTACAATCACGAAGAAAACGCCATTGAATGATTTAGTCCATTCTCAATATACATCTCAATGGGATGTTATACGAGAAGACAAGACATAGTATTTGTTGCCTATGTCGATTCAGTGCAAGAATCATGACAAGAAAAATGAGTTTTTCCCGAAAAATGAAAGAAAATCTACCTCGTATGCATGAAGAGATTTCAAAGAAAATCTTACTTTATCTAAAGGAATAAGACAGACGGAATTTTGATAAAGGTGTCAACACACTTGGTACGAGGTCAGACTCCACCAATCTATTTTCATGATATCAAGATGATATTATGTTGGGAACATTTTCTCGTGATATTCAAGAAATTCAAGCAGACAATGAAAGAGGGCTTGGTGTTCACAACCAATTGTGGATCATAAAATTATATTTTAGACTACAAGGGCATTTAACCGATAAATGCCAATCACATTTCATCGCAAGCTGCATGATGAAGAAAAGTTGACACCACGTATAAATGATAAAAGACGATTCAACGAGGCATTGCCGAGCAAGATTGCGAACGTTCGAGGATCTAGATGATGAGGAGATCCAAACTCAAAGCATCTCTAAGATCCACCGGATATTGAGTATGAGTACAAAGTTTCTAAAGGATGTCAAAAGGAAAATCGCATCGTTACAATGAGGATCTTTCGCACGCGAATAGGAACCGACTCAAGCAAGTCTAAAGGTTGCCAAAATTGAGTTTGTTAGATTCGCACCCATCCCATGACCTCGTGATCAAGGATATGGAGCGTATAATCAGGAAGACCTTGATTTGAAGTTGATCGAACTGGAACTCGCTACCAGCCCGGATTTCTAGTAAAGAATCAGTGAGGTCGAGGTAAACCCATATCGATTATTAATTATAAAGGTATTAATGACTATCCGTGTTTGGATATTTTATCCCCAATACAAAACACCTTATCAACCCATTAGAATGCTAGGTTTTCTAAGTTCGACTTCGTCAGTTTTTACCGATTCGCATTATGAAGCGGAGTAATTGTAGGAAATATGATTTTAACCCTCCCGAGGATCTATCTTGATGTTTAATTCACCATACATTGATTATGTTCCTAGCATGCACCTATATAATTTATCGCAAACAGGAGTTTCCTGTTTACTCATTTAACGTTTAAAGAACGGATCAAGACTCTGTTGATCTTCTGATCGTGTCCCGATCGCCTAAACTCCAATGTCGGATGAGGACAATCTATGGAGAATGCTATAGAAAAACGCCTTCTTCATTCTCTAGATTTTTGAAAATTCTCACACTTTAGGACGTGTAATTCTTTAAAATTTAATTAGAGCATCACCTGATTTTCTCTCTCATCTTATATTTATAATGTATTCCCAAATCCCATCAAGATAGAACTTATGCATATCTAATAAATATAATCATATCACTTAAGATAGAGAGATTGCTAGAGTCCCGTGAGGGACTTACAATGAAGGACGATTTTCCAGCTACATGCCTAGATGGCCACCAGATCAAATGTAAGGAATAAAGACGGGCTCAAATAAATTAATATCTTATGTTCGCCCGTAACCCAAATATTCATAAATATTTATTCATGCCCAGAGAAAAATGATTTCCCTTTATTTCGAATGGCCTGCCACATTTGACTTTACGAATCCTCCATTTAAGATATCAGACGTCATTAATTATTTACACGATCCGATCGCTTAAATAATTAATTACTTTAATTCCTTAGTACCACTCAACCTTATTATTGTACTTGAGATAACTCAACCAGGTTTAGCATAACAACCTGAGCAGGACGCCATCATCCTAAACGGAGATACGGTGACTGACAAAACTAGCGACGACGCAGAGCCACCACCCAAGACGCAGAATTGGTTATCTCATAACCCACCCATAACAAGTCGTGTGATAACTCATATACCACCTAATAATTTTATCGAGGTTTATATCAACGAAGTCACCGAGATCTAGTTCTTCAGACGGTCGAGAAGAACTCATCTCATCGTGATTTATCAATACATCGAGACGCATGATAGACAGCAACCAAGTCAAGTTACTTATATATACGCAGCTTACACCCACAACTCCTGTCAAGTCGTTCACCGTGATACTTTTATATCTCATTAGCTCGACCAATCATACAAACTTCGGATCTACAACACAATCGTATGATCTAACTTATATAATGATAAAGGACATACATATGAAATCAAGTAAACAATTCAGATAGAGATTGTAATAGTGGTATCAGAAATATCAGATACAACTTCAACCAAAACAATTCCAAGATACAAATCCAACAATCTACCACTTATACTAAAGCAAAGTTTTAGTATACGATGTCTCTCTAGCTATTACAAACAACACCATCATTTGCTTCTCCCACTTATACAAAAGTTTCTAAGTTGGTGCCATCTTCGCAATCCAAGTCCTAACATGCTCTTCGAGAATTTTTGCGGTAGTTCTTCGTGAATGGATTAGCTAGGTTATCCGCAGACCAATCTTTTCAATCAGACGCCTCCTCGCCTAACGATTTTTCGTATGACATGGTACTTTCTCTCTATGTGTTTCTGGTCTGCTTGTGGGTCCGTGGGTTCCTCGAGTTTGCCATCGCACCGAGTTATCACGAAACTATGATACTCGGGCAAACCGTACCACATCTAGATCCACGAGGTAGTTCTCGAACCATACAAACTCTTTAGCAGCCTCAAGAGCTACATATTCGGCCCATGGTGGAGTCCGCATGCATCGCTTGCACTCCACCGTGATACGGCCTCCTCCCAAGGTAAACACATAGCCGAGGTGACTTTTTCTCATCACGTCGCCTGAAAACCGAGTCCCAATAACCCAAAGGCATTAGACTATCTCGCATGGTAAACCAGCCTATAATCTCGAGTCCTTTCAGTACTTGAGTATATACTACCGCAATTCAACGAGCTTGTCCAGGTTAGATCGATATCTAGCTATGCCTACCGCAGATAGTGATATCGGGCCTCATGCATAGTATCATACATGAGACTTCCCACGGTGGAAGCATAGGAACTCGTCTCATTTCTTCTATCTCCTTTGCAATTACATGATCGCTTCCATAAAGCGAACGCCACCGAAAAGGTAGCAACTGCTCTGGCGGTCTCGATACTAAACGAGTAATCACAGATCAATAAGACGCACGAGATAAGCTCAATATTTTCCTCTCATGATCTCTCGTAAACCTTGATCCCAAGAATGTACGCATCTCCTAAGTCTTTCATTTGAAACCGATCGAATAACCAACTTTACGCCCTGATAATAACTTCACATTGCCAAGTAGAAGGATGTCACGAAGTGCAAGAAATACCACGCCACCGCTGACATCTAAACGACACACAACTCAGCTAGGAAACTGGGTAAATCCATAGACTTACCACCGTCAAAGTGTAAGTTCCAGATCGTGAAGCTTAAGTCCATAAATGGACTTCTTAAGCTTCCATACTAGATGCTCTTCACCTTCACCACATAACCTTCGGGTTGTGCATATGATGTCTCTACCTTCTTCAAGGTAACCGCTTAGAAAAGCGGTTTTCACATCCATTTGCCAAACCTCTAGGTTTATGGTTGCTATGGCAAGAAGAATTCGATGGACTTGAGCATCACAGCGCGAAAAGGTCTCATCGAAATCGATGCCTCAATCTGCTGCATTCTTTCGCCACAAGCCTTGCTTTAAAAGCCAAACCTTCCATCTCAATCTCTCTTCCTCTCAGATACCCAATTACTACCTACGGCTTCCTCACATTTGGTAGAGGTGTCTTATCACCACCGTATGTCCATGGGTCGATTATTGTCGCTGCTTCTCGACTAAACCAAGATTTACCCACAACATAAATCGCCGGGTTGATGAACAACCTCCCACTACGACCTAGGCGCCACTGCACAATGGCAACGGCAGCAGAACTTGTGGTTCTCTATCTGCAACTTGTGATAGGTGCCACTTGTACGGTCGGTATCTCCGAACTCGACTTCAATTTCAAGTATCCGTGTCATCCTCCCACTGACACCACATCTCGCACTCGCTTAATCGATGGCTATACGATCATCTTCTAATTGAAGAATGATTTCAACTTTGGATTTATGGTTTTCATATAATCCTCTTCTAAGAATCGCATTAGTGCTAATAATGAC
>JAODLM010000624.1:0-99509 GCA_036937905.1 Salvia rosmarinus
AGTTGAAGTTTTCTAGCTTGTGCCATCACGGTCCCAATCAGTTGAGCTTGTTCTTTGCCCCGAAAATCTTTTGTGCTCTAGTTCTCTTGGTGAGTGACACATTTAAACACGATTGGTATGGTGACATGCGAGGGGTCTTGTGTGCGATTACTGTATGCTCATGGCGGCGTCGTCCCGAGAAGAGTGCTCGATCCTTACACCATGGGTCACTTTCTTCTTATGATATGGTCTTAATGATTACATTGAAACTCCAAGCGCCCATTGGCTGCGGATGGTGGCTAATGGTTACCCGATGGGTTACATCGTGCTTTAAATAATTTTGCAATGTGATGGATCCATTCGTTGATATTTAATTGGGCACCATAGAACTGTTGAATATGTTAGCTTTGAAAAAGCGAAACCACCTTTAGTCGTTGGTGGCACTTGCCTTGGCCTCGACCCGTTTCGAAACATGATCCACTTTGTGCGGGATGTGCGCGTTGCCTGAAACGGTAATGGTCTATAAAGTCCATCCCCGTACATGAATTTAGAGGGAGGATAGGTATCATGGGCATCTCATTTCTCGCTGATATTTCCTTCCTGTTGACACTCCTTACATAGCTCATAGCGTATCCTTGAATATCGTGGGCGGAAGAATCCGTTGTCAACACGCTTTCATTGTTCTCTTGTGCCCAGTGACCTCGCGTTCTGGGTGTGATGATTGAATATCTTTAATCGTTTTCGGACACACACAGCGTCGTGGGACTTGGTCGACACACTCTCCATAAGTAGGATCATCCCATATGTAGGTCGACATGCTGCGGATCTTTGTTTCTTTGATACGTAGTGAGCCCACGGGGAGTTCTCCGGTGGTTTTGTAATTACTGAAAGCGCATACCATGGCTCGAACTCCGTGGTACCTGAATAATCTGAGATGTTCTTGGGAAGGTCTGCGCAATGGGCACGGGTGCTTCCCTTCCAATATCCTACTCAGTGGTGGCCACAGGTTTTGTGCTCACTCTTGTCTTTGAATTTCTACATCGAACTCTTGGAAGCAAGATCATCGATCGGTCCGGCTTTGGCTCTTCTTGGTCATCGGTATCTCGGCGGTGTGATCGGTGTGACAATTGTCTTGGCCGTTAGGTTGTAGTGAAATTTTTCACAAAGATGACCTTGAGCTCTTTCTCGGTTGTCTTTGTAGTTGCGTTAGGCGGCGTTGAAAGTTCTAGAGGCATAGTATATAGCATGACTTCCTTTCCTTCGTTGTCCCAGGCGGCTCCTGATACCCGCTTGCATCACGCATAAATTGAGCGGCATGCCCCGATCGAGGGCTAGATGATTAGTCTTTGAGATTAAGTTATTCTTGATGTCAAAGCCATCTTACACTCTTCATTGAATTCTCATGGTACATCATTACGGAGTAGTCGTGTCATGGGTGGGTGATCTTCAAAGTCCCACAAATCTTACCTAGAATCAGCGTGTGAAACTTCGCACTTGCTTGTTGAAGGTTGGATAGAGCCAATTTAGCGATGATCTCTACTTTAGCTCTATCTACTATCCCTCTTTCGGATACCACGTGCCCAAGAACAATCCCTTCTTGTACCATGAAATGACATTTCTCATAATTAAGGATCAAATTCTTTTCGACACATCTATAAGACTACCTCCAAATTAAGTCGAGCACTCCTCGAATGATTCCCTCGACGTAAATCGTCCAAAGACCTCGATGCATTTCTCAATAGGTGCGAGAAGATGCTCATCACATACTTGAATGTCCCGGGCATTACACCGAAAGACATTCTTACGCGTGGCAAATGTCCGAATGGGCATGTGAAAGGGTTTATCGGATCCCTGGCAGACCCGGATCCGCATGTGCCGAGTATCCGCCTAAAAACAAAAGATTTGTTTCCGCTAACCTTCGACATCTCGTCAATGAAAGGTGAATGGAAGTGATCTTTCGGTTCGGTTTGAGCTTGATAGTCAGACACACATTCTCCAACCTATTGGAGTCCGCTTGACCATCTCCTTTCTGCTTTTCACTACCCGAATGCCGACTTTGGGCATGCGTCTTGGCTGACCCGTTTCCTTTACGAACGGTATATGATGCCCAAGTCGAGAAGCTTCAAGATCTCCTTCATGACTACCTCCTTCATGGTCGGATTCAAGCTTCCTGATCGTTGCATCGGTTCGGGCTTTACCTTCTTCCATTAAAATATTGTGACGCATATGGATGGGTTGATGCCCTTGATGTCGGTCGAGTCCATCCAACAGCTTCCTTTGTATTGCCCAAAACATTCTTCACTGTCCTCTCTGATTGGACTAAGTTTAGCAAGGTGTGATGATCACCAGGCAAGGTGTCGTCTTCCCAGAAATATATACTGCTGGTAGGAAAGTCTTTAGCTCGAGTTTGGGAGCTCTCAAGGATGGACGCAGGCTTTTCTTCTTCCTTGCACTGGCATGTCTGCAGTATTGACCACTTGAGTCCCCTGGCTCGCTCAAAATAAGCAAGGCCTCCGACATTGTCGTGTACTTCTCGGAGTAGTCTCCTCAGTCCTCTGAATGGTGCGCATCAGGTCTTGCAAACCATTCTGCGGGATGTCCCAGCCATGTCAATGTGATCGATGATCCACGACTTCAATATCAATCGGATGCTCCATGGCTTGAAGATGTTAAGGTCAGCTCGTCGTGCAATTCATTGGATAATCTCTGCCTGTCGCAATCGATCCTAGTTCGTTGTCTTCACTGAATGAGTCGGACCAATATACATAAGCGAGGAGTTGTTACCATCGTGCCCATATCGCGTAAGAAGTCCGCTGGAAATAGCAGTTCCTCCACTTTAACCAATACGTCTGACGATTTCCGATACGGACTGCGTTGACGTCTAATTGTATAACCACTGTGTCGGTTGGCGTGGTTCCCACTTATGTCGTAAACATCTGACAAGGGCATGAGCTATGATGCCCCCAATCCCAAAGAGTCTTTCGATCTCGTGATTCCTATTCGCAGGGAATGAAAACATCCTGATCTCCAACTTCTCGGCCATTTCCCCTGCGATCTGGAACATTTCTTCCACTGAATTTTTCATCATCTTCAATTTACTTTCGTGCATAATTCTTTCATGAACCGCCACTCGGCATCGTGCAGGCTGTGTGATAAGCGGTATATTAATTTCCTATCGAAATACTGCCGATACATCTCTTCATTTCTTCCTACTGCGCGTTCTCGCCAACTGGCCTGAAAGCGGAGGTAAAACCTTGGATTAGTTTGGGGTCCATCATGATCACATCTTTTCCGTTTTTTCCTTGGTGGCCCTCAAGCGATCATCTTCGTCTGATCAATGTGTTCTGAGATCTTCCACTTGTATGTAGCATCGCCTTTAGGCTGAAAACTCTCCGCGCTTTCTTCCCATCCTCGGTACAACTGTCGGAGGCTAGCTCGCTTACCTTCTGTGGAGGTAAATTCCACGCTTCTTCTCAAGCGCGCTATGATGGCCTACCTCGGGAAACTTGGTTCCCAAGGCTGAGAGCCTCCTTGTCCTCGACCTCTGAATTTCTCGCTCTTGTTGAGCCTTCACATTCCTCGTGCCATAGTATGCAAGTTCGCCAATGATGGCCACCACCATAGTCCCGTTGATTATTCTGTCTTGTTGTTGTTGTTGTTGTCTACCACTCCCTTCTACTATTTGTTGTTGTCTGTACTTGCTGGTTGTTAGACCACTAAAATTTTAGTGGTTCGCTTCGTCACAGGTTGTAGGTTTGGGAGTTTGGATCATATCTCTCATTACGTATTGCGCCCATTACCATTTCACCCACCGATCGACTTCTTCTTCTTCAAACAAGGGCATTGATCCGTGTGATGTGTCACGACCATAAATTTGGCAAACTTTAGCTTTCTTTCCCCGCCCCGTGTTGGTTATGAACTTGTCGAACAGTTGCAAAGTTTATCCATCTTGGTCTCCACGGTTGAAGAAGTAGCGGCGGCTTGCCTTCGAACTTCTCCTCATTCGTCTCTGCTTTCTTGACGTCTCGCCCAACAATCTAAAGACCTCACTGGAACTTTATTCATTATCGATCCTCCACAAGTCGCATTCACCATAATTTTCTCGGATGCCCTTAACCCGCCATGAAATATTGGATTAGATCATGATCCGGAATTTGATGTTGAGGGCATTTAAACTTGCATTGTTTAAACCTTCCCCATAATCATAAAAGGTTTCCGTGCCCATTTGATCTTGCTTATCCTTTTCCTCGTATTCGAATGCGGGCGGCGAGAAAGTACTTCTCGAGAACTGTGCGATTGTGCCCAAGTGGTCACACTTTCGTGGGCAAGGTGTATAGCCATTCTCTTGCTCCATCATGCGAGAGAGAGGGAATGATACTAATCTCACATACTCTCCAAGGTTTTCATTGGCGCGATAGTTCCACGCCCATCTCGAAGTCTTGTAAATGTCTTTGTGGATCTTCCCCGGGCATGTCACTGAATCGAGGAGGATCCGGATGAAGGAATACTTCATCTCCGTGGCCATTGATCGCGGGCAAAGTGATGCCCGTTGCCTCGTGTTACGGTTGTTGGGGAACACCATTTCCTCAAGGTTCGCTCTACTTGCGGTTGTTCACCCATCGTATTACCTCCGGTTTTCTTACGTATTAGCGCCCTTGCGACTTGTCGTGCCCTCCGTCATCTGCTCTCTCCTCCGCCTGTGCTTTTCGATCTCGGGATCGTATAAAAGTTCTTCGTTCTCTCCCGCAAGGTTAGGTCAAGCATACAATAAAGCAATATAATCACAAAATAGAGATTACTCTTTGGAATGCGCAACTCCCGACAGCGGCGCCAATTTTGACATGCGTCGTTTAGCGTTTAAAATAAATTTATAACCTATTGCCCATCACGGCGTAGCCGGCGATAAGTATAGGGTCGATCCAGCGGAGTTGGTGTAGCAATCTCGATGTCACGATGTCACTTAAAAGGATTGAGAGTGGTGTAATTATCTTGATCACTATGGGTAGACTAAAGTAACACGAAACAAACTCAAAGAGAATATCAAATAATAAGGCGAGTCCGGCAGGCAACAACCGTGAAGGCGATTAACACTCGGTCATAGGTGCAAATGTTTTCACTACATGACATGCATCAACGGTTATAAGAGACATACCGTGACCTGTTGTCACACGTCACGCCCACGACGCACCCTCCAAATCTATCGCTTCGTAAAAAGGCGAGGGACACCCTATGCAAACTATCTAACCCGTAATGCCCACGCATGCGAGGACACCTCGATGCATGCAAGCTACTGCAGGCGTTATGATCTAGATGGACCGGTATTGGCAAAGGCGGTGCTAGGACTACTCCAACTCGCCCACACCAGTCGTACTATTTGGGGTGGGGACACCACACCTTAATCCAATTATTACTTGCAACCTCCACTTACCCACTATGTTATTTGCAACTAACACACCGAGTTTGGTAAAGTCATATATTGCTCGGGACCTAGTGCTTGGGAACACACGCATGCGGATCGTAATGCCCTACTTAGACCTCTCGAGTTATATTAATCATGCTTCACTTAGTCATACCCAAACCGAATAAAGACTTAGCCGGACATAAAATAAACAATCATGCAGCAGTTAATTGAGACCATCATGAAGCGGAAACAACTTACTATTACTTGAATGGAATAAGCCACGAGCCCAAAGTGCCGCCAAAAACATCTGAAAACAAATATAAAAGTGTTTGCCCGAAGGAACTTAATGTATGTGGTGTTGGTAATCTGAATGATGATTCTAAGATGTGAAGATGCGAGAGTCGGAGAGCGCACAAGTCGCGCCTTCATCCCATATATATAGGTCGAGAGGTTGGCGGTGGTAATGGCCCATGGGCGGATCATCCGTTAGGGTTTCCTTGTTGATCGTCGTTGTTTCCTTGCGCCAGCACGGATTTGAGGTGATCTCCTCCGGATTTTATGGGATTTGGCTGGCCGCATCCTTTCGGTTTAGCGAGATTAGTCCCGATCCTCGTATCTTGCCCATCACCTATCTCTCTGCTTCTCTTGCCCAGTCTCTCTTCTTCTTTCTTCTTCGTTACACTCCGTTTGCCCATTTCACCCCTGCCTCGCCCTGGCGACGGTGTGTCCTCCCGACACAAAACCTGACAAAAAGACACGAAAGACTCGATCTAGACCTAGACAAGACACGTAAAAAGAGCACAAAACTTGGGCTCGTCAGTGACTTCAGATGGAATTGAAGTGGATCCGGCAAAGGTTGAGACTGTAAGTAATTGGAAAGCGCCGACAAGCGCCGTGGAGATACAAAGTTTTCTTGGACTGACAGGATATCATAGAAAATTTATCGAAGGTTTTTCAAGGATTACAGGACCACTCACTCAGTTGACATGAAAAAGAATATCTTTTGAGTGGACGGAGAAGTGCGAAAGAAACTTTCAAATATTAAATGAGAAGTTGGTAAATCGCTCTAGTATTGACTATCCCTGATAGTTCTAAGGGATACATAATCTATAGTGACACATCGAAGTAGGGTTTAAGATGTGTGCTAATGCGGAAAAAATGTTGTCTTATGCATCTAGACAGTTGAAGCCACATGAACTAAATTATACCACACACGATTTGGAATTGGTAGCGGTAGTTTATGCTTTGAAGATTTGGAGACATTACCTTTATGGGGGTAAGTGTGAGATTTATACTGACCACAAGAGTTTGAAATATTTTTTTCATGCAAAAAGAGCTAAACATGAAACAACGAAGGTGGTTGGAGTTGGTCAAGGACTATGATTGTAAGATTTTGTACCACCCTGGAAAAGCAAATGTTGTGGCAGATGCACTTAGCAGAAAGATGGATACAAATCCAGTAAGAAGGTTAACTCAACAAGAAGAGTTGGTGAAAGATTTTGAGGGATTAAGTCTTGAAGTGGTGACCACACCTGAAGAGGCGGATGCTATTATCTCAGCTTTAGTAGTACATCTGACGTTGCGAGATAGAATTCGAGAAGGTCAAAAGGATGATGACTTCCTAAAAAGGATGCTAGCTAAGGAAGTGTCTGTTGATCCAAGAGGATTTACAGTTCTACATGACGGGACACTTGCCTATAATAAGAGAATTTGTATGCCAGTGGATGAGGAGTTGAGAAAAGAGATAATTGATATGGCACACCGAACTGTGTACACAGCACAACCTTGCAGCACCAAGATGTACCAAGATTTAAAGAATTTTTTATGGTATGGCATGAAAAGGTCAATTGCAAAGTATGTGGAGCGATATCTGGCGTGTCAACAAGTGAAGGCTGAACATCAAAGACCATCGGGATTGTTAAAGCCCATAGAGATACCATTGTGGAAGTTTGAACACATCACTATGGATTTCGTAGTTCGACTTCCTAGAACTTTGAGAGGTAATGATGCAATTTGGGTGATTGTTGACCGTTTGACTAAGTTACCACATTTCGTGCCAGTGAACATGATGTTTCGATGGACAAGTTTGCATAGTTACATGTTAGGAGATAGTTCGACTTCATAGAATGCGGACATCCATTATATTTGATCGAGATTCACGTTTCACGTCAAGGTTTTGGGGCAGCCTACACCTTGCTTTGGGTACAAAGTTAAAGTTTTCGACAACTATCATCCTCAAATAGACGACCAATCAGAAAGAACGATTCAAACTTTGGAAGATATGTTAAGAACCTGTGTCTTGGATATTAGAGGAAGTTGGGAGACACACTTGCCATTGATAGAGTTTGCTTATAACAATAGTTACCATTCCAGTATTGGTATGGCTCCTTATGAGGCACTCTATGGGAGAAAATGTAGATCACCTATCTTTTGGGAAGAAGTTGGTGAAAGAAAAATCTTAGGACCCGAGATGATGGAAAGAATTGTTGATGTTGTCAATAAAATTCGAGATAGAATTAAAGTTGCTGAAGATCGGCATAAGTCATATGCTAATAAAAGAAGAAAGGATTTGCATTTTGAAGTCGGTGATAAGGTGTTTTTGAAGGTAGCATCAATGAAGGGAGTTTTGAGATTTGGTAAGAAAGGAAAGTTAAGGTCTCACTTCATCGGACCATTTGAAATTTTGGAAAAGATTGGGGATGTTGTTTATTGTTTGGGGATATCGCCTGAGCTGTCATCGCCTGAGCTTTCATCCGTGCATAATGTTTTTTATGTTTCGATGTTGAGGAAGTATATGCATGACCCGAGTCATGTGGTATCTTATAGTGGTATATCGCTTAATAAGGATTTAACCTACGAGGAAGAACCCATCGCGATTTTAGATCAAAAAATCCATGAGTTAAAGAACCGACGCATGACTTTAATTAAAATACAGTGGAGTCGTCATGGACCTGAAGAAGCGACTTGGGAGCGTAAGGATGAAATTCTAACTAAGTACCTGTCCCTAATATCACTTGGTAAGACAAATTTTGAGGACGGAATCTTTATTAAATGGGTAGGGTTGTAACGCCCCACTATTTGCTTGATTAAATTTGCGTTAAATTTTAATTAATTTACATTGGATTTGTGAATATTTTTCATGCTCGATTTTGTGTTGGACTTGAGGGAGTATGTAGTTGTGCCCCTAGCTAGAAAACAATTTTAATTTATTTTAGGGCCTTCAAATATTTCTTTACAAAGATATAAAACAAAATATGGGCTAAGTAATAAAATAAGTTTTAGGCTTATATAATTATCAAATTATATTATTTATGATGAAATTGGACTTTGTAGAATATTATTTTGTTGAGCCCAAATTCTATTTTATATTTATGTAGAATTAATATTTAATTAACAAGAGTTCGAATAAGTAGGATTCTTATTAGGGTTAGCTTATTTACTTTATATATATATATATATATATATATATATATATATATATATATATACACACACACACACAAACACACACACACATAAACAAATTCACTCCGATTGCTCAATTAGACTAACCATATTTTTCATCACTTGATTTCTCTACTAGTTGGTAAGCATTGTCATACCCAACTTTACAATATTTTATGATTATGGATTTAGGCTATATATGTATGTATATAGATAAAAGTATATTACATATGAATTATTTGAAACTTATGTTTTGGAGGTTAATTATTCTTGGATCGTTTGTGACGTAAATCATGTTTTGGGTTTGAGAATTAGATTTGTTAATTAATAAGTTAAGTAACAAATTGGAGTTAATTTTAAATGGTTGAATCAATTTTTGAAGATTTGATTATATTGTTAATGTGAGAATTCTATTATCAAGAAGGATTGTTGATTACAATTGCTAGTTAATTAAGTTTTAAGCTTGTATATGTCTAAGTAATTGGGGTTTACGTTCCATGTGTTGGGCTAACGGATTAATTACAATGAGTATTTTTTAATTAATTGGTTATGTTTTAAAGAATGATTTTAACCATTGTACCTAGTAGTTCTCGTTTCGGACTAGGTTTATTATATGACATTTAATCTAATTATTAAACTTGTCTCTATAACTTTAATATATATTTAGTTTTTATTAAGGGAAAATTATTAAGGTTTCCCAAAAGCCCTTATAAAATTATTGTATTTCATTGGATTAGGTGCGACGCAACTAGGACCCTCGTCCCAAAATTTATTGATTTTGATTTGTTGTGCTCTACAAAACAAGGTGAGTGAAATATTCTTTAACTTGTAATATGTGATTTGGAATAAACATATTTATTGTGAAAATAAAATTTGTTTGAGAAATATTCTTTTATATCCAACGTGTATATCGTGGTTTGGATTGTGATACGATATTTATTGTATACGGTGAGTATGCAAGTGCAAAGTCTTGACAGTGAGTCATTGGCTATGTGTATATTCCATGTCGGTGAGGCAAGATTTTAAGCCGGTGAGATTGAGCCTTGACGGTGAATCATTGGCTACGTGTATATCCTATGCCGATGAGAAGGATTTTAAGTCGGTGAGGCTGAGCCTTGACGGTGAGTCATTGGCTATGTGTATATCCTATACCGATGAGGCTGGATATGATATTGAATGCATGCGAGGAGTATGCAAGTGGACATGCCGATGAGACAGAATTTTAAGCCGGTGAGGTTGAATATGGTTGACTATTACTTTCCTGCAATGTATAGACGTTTGGACAAAAATAATGATATTCCTTGTTTCCCACCACCGAGTGCGTTTTGTGCTCACCTCTTTAGATCTCTAAAATATTTTCGGTCGTTGATCGTGGAGCGGCGTGGCGGTATGAGTGTGCTAGTGGTGTTATGTCGCTTTAGTTCCTTTCAAGACTTGTGTTATTTTATTTAATTTCTTTTCTTTATTATCGTTGTTGGATTTGAGTTATTAGGACTCCAACTTATCTCATTCTATTAGGTATTGCGTAGTTTTCTCCGGGTCGTTGGTTGGCATCGGTCGTGTCGCAGAAAGTTTAGACTTGAGTTTGTTGGACTTATTATTTGGCAAATTTTCTTTAAGAGATTTTAT
Organism: Salvia rosmarinus; assembly: GCA_036937905.1. Lineage (NCBI taxonomy): Eukaryota > Viridiplantae > Streptophyta > Magnoliopsida > Lamiales > Lamiaceae > Salvia > Salvia rosmarinus. Next base: position 10,454 of record JAODLM010000624.1, read on the forward strand.
ATATATTATTTAAATATTTTATTCAATAGATATAAAAGAAATAAAAATAAAAATTACTTTGACATGTTTCCGCTTTAATTATTTAAGAAAATATAATATTTTAAATTATGAATTTAAGGTGTGACAATGAGCATTTCGATTGTGAGTAATTTGTATCGGTTTAACTAAAAGTCATCAAATCTCTAACACTAATCTCTCATTGTGTTTATGTAAAGCCCAATAGACAATAGACTACAAATCTTTAGGGCATGTTTATTAAGGGTGATAAAGATGTATATAATTATATTTGTTATGGATGAAAAGGATAAGGATGCATGATATAAATAATATATTTTTATATTTTTTTTATTTCAAATCACATGGCCCTTTATAATGCAAACGTCCCTCAAATTTTATACAAAGGTGTCACTGTGCATACCATATTTGGGGCATTATAAATAATACAAAAGTAAATTATGAAAACTATTAATTTATCACTGGATTTAATCTACCCTATTTTGAATTATAGGATTCTAATCTATAGGGAATTGCAATTTCGTAAACAATTATAATATTGATATCATATAACGGGTGGTCTCCTACGCGCGCATAGTGAGACCCACCCCTAATTAATTTAAAATTAATTAATTAATTTTAATTAAAATTAATTAATTTAATAAACCTTGATTGTAAATTAATAGATCATAATTATGAATTAATAAATAATAATTTTGATTTAATAAATCATATTCATGAATTAATAAATCTTAATTTTAAATTAATAAACCCTAATCATGAATTAATAAATATTAATTTTGAATTAATAAACCCTAATTGGAATTAATAAACCCTAATTTTGAATAATAAACCCTAATTTTGAATCAATAAACCCTAATTTTGAATAATGAACCCTAATTTAGAAATAATAAACCCTAATTGTGAATCAATAAACCATAATTATGAATTATTAAACCCTAATTATGAATTAATAAATCATAATTATGAATTAATAAATTCTAATTTTGAATTAATAAATTATGATTAAAAATTAATAAATTTAATTATAAACTAATAAAATCTAATTATTCTTACTAATCATAATTAATATATAATTATTTTAACAAAAAATAAAGGTGAGCTCACGGTGAGGCAGAGCTCACCCAAGTTTTTGACATCATATAAATGATAAAAAAAACTATCATAGTTAAACTTATCACGTCTAGTTGAGACATTGTACCGATAGATTATGATGAAAAATTGACTATGTGTTAACTATGATGGCCAATTTGAATGGCTCGGATTTAATTTTAGGACGCATGACAATCTTGTAAAATTCTAAAAAATGGAGAGAAGGGTAACAAAGTAATTTTTCTTTTATCTCAATCCAATCGGCTTTGTCAACGGAGAGCATTTGAGAAGGAAAGAAATCTGATCGATCTGGTTTTCGTTAGGTAATAAATGCAATAAAGAACACGAGGAGTTAACGTGGATTTAAGTGTGTAAGAAGCGATTACAAAGAGTGTAGATGATCTTCTTCCGTCTAATCCTGCCTCTATTTATACACCATAATATTGAGTTCGAATCTAATACAAAGTCTTCTCTCATAAGGATTGTTTTAGATATGCATCCGAATCTTCTACGTCTCCACTTGTGATATGAGTTGTAGTTGGTTTAGGAGTCTTCTTAGGCCGAATTCACATAGGTCGAGCTTTATAGTCGGGGCCTATTTGTATTGGGCCTCTTCTTGGGCCGAACTTACATAGGCCGAGCTTAATGTCGGGGCCCATTTATATTGGGCCCGATGCTTGGGCCTAGTAGTTGGGCGTATCTATCACATCCCCCAAAAAGACGTGAAGTGAGGTCGTGATGGACGGGGGCGGTGGTTCGACATTGCTTCGCCGAAACTCGTGATCCGCGGTGGAGTGCATCTGATCCCCGTCAAAGTTGTATGTCGCTGCCACCTGCTCAGAGTTCTGCCAAGTCGTATGTCGCTGGATTCGCCCTACCGAGGCGTTCTGCCGAACTTCGCCCTGCCGAGGCGTTCTGCCGAAGTCGTATGTCGCTTGGCTTCGTCCTGCCGAGGCCAGATATATGACGCCATGGTTGAATGTGTAACGTCGTGCCGAGGTCGAACACGGGATGCTATGCCGATGTCGAACACGGAACACGTCACATTCATTTAATGCGTACGACGGTTGGAGTCCCAATAAAGTGCACGTTGGGGGAATAACTTCCACAATATGCCTTTTCACATTTCACTTTATCTGCTCCAAACTTTCAAACTCAAAAAAGCTCTCTGTCTTTCTGAAAACACAGAGTGTTCAGTTTCTTCACCGTTGTCGTCTTCTCCAGAGCTTCAGTGATATCTTCTTGGATTACTACATAAAACAAGTAAGTTTTTATGGTTTCTTCATCTTTTCTTCTTCTGGGGATTCTCACGGTCATGAAGGCCGTGTTGTGTCAGTGTCACCACCGGACTCGCCGGTGGTTTTAGAAGTTTATACTCGATTCTCCCTTCTTTTCCTCTTATCTTGAAGCCCCGCCATAATAGAGCTTGCCTCTAGATTTTTATTCCCAAATCTTCGAGTTGGTTGCTTCTCGATCGGAGGATAGGGCTTGCGCCCTCAAAGGATTTTGTTATAGTATACGAGGATAGCCTTACGTGCGGTCTTCGTCTTCCTTTGCCTTCCGTGTATGTCGAACTGCAACAAATTGTTCGGCATACCTCTTGCCCAAATAACGCCAAATTCTTTTCGGCATTTGACGGCCTTGGTGTCTATGCTTATCAAAGATAATTTTCCTCTCACCCTGTGGATTGTCCTTAGGTTTTCCAATTTAAATCTAGCATGGGTGGTATTATTTATCACCTCGTCAGTAGATTCAAAGTAAAACGAAGTCGAAGATCTCAAACCGATGTAAGAAGTTCTTCTTTGTCGGTTCGATGGGTCTCTCGGTTCATCCGGAATACAGGGGTTGGGGGATATGGCCACACGATGGCGACCGGTGACATCGAGGAGGTTTTAGATAGGGTCGGCCTTGTTGACAAAGCTTTTTCCAAGGCCGAGCTCGTTGCTGCGGGGCTGAGCCCTTATGATCCTGCTACCTCGGTAGAACCGGAGAAGGGTGAGGCCCTCTTTTTCACTTCAGCTTTCTGATTGATTTTTTTTCTTTATGTTCTAACTTGGCAATTATTTTATCTTCGCAGTGGACTTTTCTTAAGGGGAAGAAAAGGAAGAGGTCTAGCTCTGGGGCCGAGCCCTCCACCTTGGCATTGAAGGATGTGGCCGAGGCCTCTTCTGAGAAGGCCAAAGTCCAAGTTAGGTCGCCTTCGCCCCCCATCTATTGTAATACCCCGATTATTTAAAAACCTAATTACGATATTAATTTCGTAAATTAGAGTATTATTATGATAATTTGATTATTAAAATATCGAATAATGATTTCGATTATTGTTGGAATAATAAATTCTATGTTTTATTCACAACAAATGTGAATCGAGAAATACTGAATATTTAACGATTTCAACAAAGATTATTTCTACGTCGATTACGTATCGATGATTAAATGCTCGTGATATTTTCTAAGTTTTTAAGCTTAAAATTTAATTCCATAATCATTGGAATAAATTAATAAAGTGATTACAACTTTATTACGACCATTTTGAGATGAGTCGATATTTAACGTTTTGAGACGTTTCAAACGTTAACGTTTTGTGATGACTTGAGAATCAAGTCTAATGATCAAGGAATTATGATATTTAAATTCCTATGATTATTATATGTTATTAGAATATTATTTAGCATTGAATTAATGCTAGAAAATTTTAGAATAATATTTTTGATTATTTAAGATTCTCGAAAACCCTAAATCTAGAAATAAGTTTTTTTCTACCTATGGATTATTCTAATAATTTTTCATGTGATATAATTTATCATCTAAAACATATATTATGATATATATGTATAATTAGCATGAAAATTCAAAAGTTAGCAATTTAGAATGAAAAAGCCGTGAACTTTCTTGTTCAATAGCTAATTCACATAAGTTTTGTAGTTGCCTTTGCTATGTTTTGAATTTATACATGCAAGTGATATCTAATATACACTAATCAAGTAATTAACCAAGTGGGATATATATATATATTTGTGAGAGGAGCCGAAAATGTTGACTAATTTTGTACAAAAAAAAGCTTGATTTTCCAACCAATTGATTACACAATATTTGGGATAGAGTGTTAAATATACACTTGCTAAATACAACACAAAATCTGAAATTGTATCTCCCCCATCATTGTAGTCGACGGCTAATGCATGCTTGAGACAATTTAAATTGTTTCTCCCAAAAAAATGCTTTAATAAAGCCTTATGCAATAGTTAATGCTTGTAAGAGATCTTTATTTGTGACCTAAGCACTTTGACTCATCAAGTTGAACTTTTGTCTTGCTATATTTGAGAGAGCCGAGAGAGAGTTTGTGTGTATATATTCATTTTCTTTATTTACTTAGGTATCATAAGTCTTGAAACAATAAACACTTTCATTCCTCTTCTCAAAACACACCCACTGTCGAGAGCTTTCTTAAGAAAACCCAAGGCATTTTCTTATTTTCCATCTCCAAAAGCTTGAGCTTTAGTTACCCCACAACCGATCAACTCCGATAACGAGGTTAGATATTGAACAAGCTTCGATAAAACCTAACTTTTTCAATAATCCTACGGTTTAAATAATTATTTTAGCATGTTTTAATTATGCAATAAATCATGCAAGCATGTTATAAGCTTAGAAATTATGTTACATATGTTAATATATGCATAGATAAATTATTTCCTAAGCTAAGCTAGGTATTTAATTTATTTTGATGATGCTCGATTTTGCTAGGTATGATTTAAGGTTGGATTGATGATCCAGTAGTGTTGTAGGAGTGCATGGTATTAAATTGAGAATTTTGGAAATCATATTGTTGGATTTTTGAAAATCGAAAATTATATGGGTTGGAACCTTGGTGTATAAATTTTATATGCTTGATATAATAGCATATTGTTGATCTAGGGTATTAATTAGGTGATGTAGGAATTTATTAGAATTTTGGACCTTGGTAGCTATTTTTATTCAAAGTAGCCGTGAGCTACATATTGATATTCTTGGGTGAATAGTTTGATTATGTTGTGTATTATAGTGAAATGATGATATAAGATAATATTTAAGTGTTATAAGAATTTAGAATTTTAGAATAATTATTGGTTAATTTTAAGAAAGAACCTTGAGCCTATAGTATGTATATAGGTATGTTCCAAATTTTCTATAGTGATATTAATACATAGTAATGATCCTAATGTAAAATAATACACTATATGAATTTAGAGAAATTTTGGAACAAGTTTGAAAAATAAGTGTTATAGCCGTGAGCTATACTTTGGCAATAAGGAATTTTAATTCCTTTTTAATCAAGAATAATAATTTATTATATGTCTAAAAATTATATTAGACATAAATGAATTTTGGGAGTCATTAAACATAGAATATTATGTTTAAAATGAAACGTTATATTAAATAACGTTAAAAGCATAAATAATGTTTAAATGTATTAAAAGATTAATATTGAAAGAAAATATTAATCAAAATTATCGATTTGGTTGAAAATCAAGATTAAAGCTTTATGAAAAGAAATCGATTGAAAATCGATTTATATTGATTAAAATATGTTTTATCAATATTTTTAATGAAAAGTCAAAATGGTTGACTTTCGAAATCGACGTCTGAAATCGTTCGTTAAATACGCTAATACGTGAAAACGACACTTTTATCTAAATATCTCAATTGTGAGAAAAGATTTCATAATTGAAATCATTTTATCAATAACGTTATTATATCGTTAATTATTTAACCTAAAGGTTAAAATGAGACTGTAGATCATATTACGCCTCTCTCGATATACTAAAATTATTTTTATCGATACGCGTCGCTTCAACGTATTAAGACGATAAAGAATCATCGAAACTTCGAATTATTAATTTATTTATCAAAGTTGAATGAACTTTGAAAATCTCGAAAAAAGCGTGCAACGCATTAAACGTACATTTTGCGTAAGGTGGACGTGAAGTTCACGTGCAACGAGAAGAAGAGCACGCATGTTGAAATTCAAGTTCCAAAGTAAAGGTGGGCTTTACTATACTCAAATTGATAGAACTTATCAAATGATTTATTTACGATGCTTTATTGCAAGCAAATATTTATGAAATGATTTATTTAATTACCGCCCAAAATGTTTATGTTTTACGATGTATCCAATTCATGATTGTTGATGCATAATGTTGGGTAGCTCCACTTTATGACATGCTTGAATTCAGATTCTTGGAAGCACCCCCAAGGATGATGGAGAATTAAGATCATGTCTTGAGATGGCCTCAGATTTTGTGCACCGATTATTTTGTGATTGTGTCGAATGGGTGCTCGGTCGTCACGGCGTCTGGAGAGAGGCCTCCTCTCAATAAGTAGGAATTGTTGTGAATGATTATTGTGGTGAATATGGATTATACATACGTGGAAAATGTTCGCCAAGCGATATTTATGGAAAATGACAAAAATATTTAGTAAACACGAGTATTTTCAAATTAAAACCTCGTGTGTTACTGTGATGGGGCAGAGTAATTCAAACTTGATAAATTATTTCGCATGAGCCACTGAGTGCATTATTTGTACTCACCGCATACTTGTTTTTAAATGTGCGATTGAGTGGTGATGGTGATGGAGCGATGATGTTGAGTAGTCGAAATCTTTTGGTATTTATATGTTTGAAAGAAAGAACCTTGGTGCATATAAATCATATATGCATTCACATGTTTTCCATTGCATATTTTGAATATTATTGTATGTTGATGTTGATGACCTTTTTTATCCAAATTATCGAACCTTCATTAAAGGAACTTGTAGCCTTTACCTCTGTAAATTACTTTTGCCTTTGTAAATAAGGTTGATTATCAAGTTCGATAAGTATTATTTCAAGTCTTTGATTATTCTTATTAAATGTGTTGTAATCACTGCTCCAAGCTCCAGCTTCTAATCATCCTTTGGATTAGAGGGGCGACACAGTGGTATCGAGCGGTTTGCTCTTTGACCCTAAGTTTTCTTTCAACAAGAAGTCTAGATTGAGTCACTAGACTTCTAGAAATCATCCTGACTACGCTCAACACTCCATCACATCCAAATTTCAAATTTAAAAAGGTAAATTATTTTCATCTTTGAAAAGAAAAGTTTGAGATTTATGAATTTGAAATGTTGTCGATAAAACATTATCGACAAATGATTGTATCGATAGAACATTATCGACAAATGATTTATGAATTTGAATTGTTGTCGATAGAACATTGTCGACAAATGATTTATGAATTTGATTTGTTGTCGATAGAACATTATCGACAAATGAAATGAGAAAGGTTGTAAATAACCATGATTGATTGATTCATTGATTGAAAAATTTTCGCAGGAAATGCGTATGTTTAAAACGAACTATGTTCGTCATATTTGAAATTTTATTCTCATTTCTCAATATTGATTTGATTTATGCCTATGTCATCCCAATTGGAACATAGACATAATAAGATGCATGATCCCTCTTTGAAAAGAACATAGACGAACAAATGTACGAACTCTTCTCCTTTCCTTTCGAGAACAAAAGAATCGAACTCAAATTGAAAAGCTAAGGCAATTGAGCTAGGCGGAGAGCTCAAAATAAAAGCTAAGGCATTTGAGCTAGGCGGAGAGCTCAAAATAAAAGCTAAGGCATTTGACCTTGTCAGTTCGTCAGATTTCAGTTCGTCAGTTCAGTTTGTCAGTTCAGCTCGGCAACTCACCTCGGCGAGCTCACCTCGGCCATTTCACCTCGGCAAGGGCGAACTGCTTCGCGCAGTGATTTTATTTTTGTCCGATCTCCTTCGTTCGGACTCCGATTTGTGCATGGTTTTCTCCCACATACACCTAACACACTGTAATGTATTTCTTATGAAGGACCGAACTCTTGATTCCTTCTCCAAAATTTACTAGAGTCAGTACAGTTCACCTCGGCCATTTCACCTCGGCAAGGGCGAACTGCTTCGCGCAGTGATTTTATTTTGGTCTGATCTCTTTCGTTCGGACTCCGATTTGTATATGGTTTTTTCCTACGTACTCCTAACACACTGTACTGTATTTATTATGAAGGACCGAACTCTTGATTCCTTCTCCAAAATTCACTAGAGTCAGTACAGTTCACCTCGGCCATTTCACCTCGGCAAGGGCGAACTGCTTCGCGCAGTGATTTTATTTTGGTCCGATCTCCTTCATTCGACTCCGATTTGCACATGGTTTTCGCCTACATACTCTAACACACTTTACTATATTTCTTATGAAGGACCAAACTCTTGATTCCTTCTCCAAAATTCGCTAGAATCAGTACAGTTTCACTCGAATTTTTCACCGTCGTTGACTTGGTCAAACTTTCACCTCACACTCGAAATTTTCACCTCGGCGTTGACTTGGTCAATTTTTCACTTCGGTGTTGACTTGGTCAAACTTTCACCTCGTCACCTCGGAAATTTTCACCTCGTCGTTGACTTGGTCAATTTTTCACCTCGGCGTTGACTTGGTCAAACTTTCACCTCGTCACCTCGGAAATTTTCACCTCGGCGTTGACTTGGTCAATTTTTCACCTCGGAGTTGACTTGGTCAAACTTTCACCTCGTCACCTCGGAATTTTTGCCTCGGAATTTCACCTCGTCACCTCGGAATTTTCACCTCGAAATTTTCACCTCGGAATTTCACCTCGTCACCTCGGAATTTTTCACCTCGGCAAAGGCGAACTGCTTCGCGCAGTGATTTTATTTTGATCCGATCTCCTTCGTTCGGACTCCGCTTTGCGCATGGTTTTCACCTACGTACTCCTAACACACTGTACTATATTTCTTGTGGAGGACCAAACCCCTAATTCCTTCTCCAGAATTCACGAGAGTCAGTACAGTCCACCTCGGACAGTTCACCTCGGCAAATGTGAACTGCTTTGCGCAGTGTTTTTGTTTGGATCCGTTCTCTTTCGTTCGGACTCCGATTTGCGCATGGTTTTCGCCTACGTACTCCTAACAAACTGTAGTATATTTCTTATGAAGGGAAGATCCCCTGTTTCCCTCTCCAGAAATCAAGAGAGCCAGCAGAAGCTAGCTCATAGTTTTAAAGAACTAGAATTTAGTTATGTGATAAGATTTTTTTTTATGCTGCTAGATAGCAAGTTTCCTAGTATGGTAGGAAAGCTACAACGTGCGTTGTATATGAGAACAATTTCCGTATAACATTTATCTGTTTATTAGAGGTGTTTGGATTGTTTATCCGCTTTATAGACTGCCCGCTTTATCCTTTTGCTTTATAGACGCGTTAAGTTTAGTTTTATCTGTGTATCGGATATCTTTATTTAGTTTGACTTTTGATCGTTGTCCGTGACGATGGCCGGGACTCGACACACCACTAGACGGAGGCTAGGACCGAGGCCACCCCAAAAGAGATTATTCATGTGCACCGTGGTTACCGGATGTGTTGGGGATGATCTCGAGAGTTTCTCACGCACTACCTTCGCCATTGGAGGAGGCGCACGAGCATGGAGTGACTGATTTCGATGGCGTGAAGTGCCTTCTGACGCGGTTGCCGGTAGATTGGGAGGATTACGCACGGGAAGTGTCAAGAGATTATATCTACCGTGCTGGTGGTGACTATGATCCGACAATGATCTACCGAAATTTGCGAGCCATCGACCTCGCCTTGAAGATCTACGGGTAGCACCGAGAGGCCCCTATCTCCCTCCGAGGGAATATACATGGCGTGACGAGTCACCCGAGTGGCTTTACTTGGAGGTACCTCGTCGAGTGGACCCGGTAGTACCCAGATTCCTGGAGGACGAGGGTAGGCTTGCAGAGATAGAGAGGGCGTCTCGACCCAGAGCTTTGGGGATGCCAGTGTTTCCCCCTTTGTCGATTGGACACCCCATACACCCGCCGCTTCCCATCTTGCCGCCTATGACAGCGTCGGCACCTCCAGTTGAGCCGTACCGACTGACAGCCAGGATGAGAGTATCAGATGCCCGTGATGACCTCAGTCCGATCCGCGACATTCCTATGGTTGGGGATGATGGCACGGTACCATCCAGAGTGCGCCGCCTTGAGGACGACTCGGATGATGACTCTGATGATGATTCAGACGATGAGGAAGATCCTGAGGAGGATCAGTATGACGATGAGTGAGATACCTGATGACCTGTTTAGCTAGGTTTTAGTCCGTATGTATATAGTCCAGTATGTGTGTAGGTTGCTTTGTGTTTTGAAAGGGGAAGTGAACGTTTGTACTTTATATTATCTTGTAATCCCATATGTTGTTCGATACAGGTTAAGCTTTTGAAATGCCATCTATTGTACATTATCTCTTTTGTATCAACTGTTTGTACAAATTAGTCCTCATTGAGGCACAACTTTTCTGATATGTATATATGATAACCCAGAAGAGGGCTTTTATGCGTAAATGATTATTGTGATGGATAGCTTGGTTTAAAGTCGCTTACAAAAGAAATTGTGTGATGATATTGTATATGTTAATTGTGAAAAGATTTTCAATATTTATTGTATGTTTAAACAATGTAATGCCGCCAAGACGGGATCCTGCACAAAGAGGTAGGGGAAGGGGAAGAGGTAGGCGGAGGAAGAATTCTCGTGCTGAACCTCGCTAATATACCACCACCACCACCTCCACCCGATCGTAGGATCAAGAATTATTTTAGGCGTAACCCACCTTCTTTTGATGGAAAAGGAGCCCGATAATGCCGAGCAATGGATAAGGGCTATGGAAAGGATATTTGATTTTCTTCGATGCACAACGAGAACAGGCATCTGTCTCAGACTTTCAACCGACAGACTCGCCGACTTTTGGTGGGAAGCCCGACGGAAGATTTTACCGCAGGATCGATGAATGAGTTCACTTGGGAAGAATTTAAAGAGGAATCAGATGAGAATACGTTCAAAAGTTATCGGAAAAGGAAGGAACAAGAATTTTATAATCAAACAGGAAAGATGTCCGTAAGAGATTATGATCGCACTTCTGCGATATGTCCCGATATGCCCCGATCAGGTGAATACGGATATGAAGATGGCAGAAAAGTTTAGGTCTGGATTGAGGTCAGAGATAAGAATATCTCTAGCCAGTCATGGAGATCTGACTTACACCGAAGCTCTCGGACGAGCTTTGGACATCGAGGTAGCCATGCCGTAAGAAAGACAACTCAAACCCGCATACAAAATATAGGGACAAAGGAAAGAAAGTGGGAAGGAAATTTCAAGAATAAGAATCGGGAAGTTTTGGTAATACGAATAACAAACGGCCGTGCTTGCACTAAACACGGCACCGTAAGGACAGAGATGGAAGAAACCGCCTTTACCCCTCGAGACGTGAGGATCACAAGAGCGTGCAAGGACAACTCCTTGCCTCTAAGTGCCAAAAGTTTCACAAAGGAGTTTGCCATTTGGTAAATTGCTTTAAGTGCGGAATGAAGGGCATTAAGCAAATAGTTGCCGGGGTACGACGGGGGGACGATGGGAAGGCCAATCAGCCGGCAATGCCCAACCCCTCGTATTATTCGGCCACCACAATCAGCGAGAATGACCACCGCAACAACAATGGGCAACAACCTCATCAACAACAACAACGACAACCACCGCGGCGGCGTGTCAAGAATGACGCCAACAAAGAAGCAGCCACGCAGAATCAGCGAGACAGGCGCCCGTCGACCTCGGCCGGCTCAAGCCGAGCATATGCTCTACACCGAGGCAATGAACAAAACCAGAAACCCGGCGGTATGGGAACACTTCAACGCACTGCTATACTTTTGTTCGACACGGGCATCACATTCTTTTGTAGCAAGAACATGTGTAGATCTATCGAACTTAGATCCGAGAAAGCAAACTAGATATGAACATCTCTTCACCTATAGGAGGGATTATGATCATTACTCATATTTGCTCGAACCTAGAGTTGAACTTAGATCACTTAAGGTTCGACAAATAACTTAAACATAATACCCATGGGTGATGTAGATATAATTTTGGGAATGGATTGGTTAGCGTAAAATCATGTTACGATCCTCAGTAAAGAGAGGAAAATTTCATTCCATTTTCTCGGGCAAGAAGCTACAAGCTTTTACTAATCGAGATGGGAAAGAAAATTCGATTATATCGGCATTGAAGGCGAGTATGATAAACAAGAAAGGATGCCATGCATTTCTTGTTTATCGAATGGAGAAGATCGAACAACGATAAAAGTTGAAGATGTAGAGATTGTACGAGAATTTTCGATGTTTTTCCCGAAAACCTACCAGATTACCTCGATGACAACCGAGTTTACCATCGACTTGAACCCGGATCGGCTCCAAAGTGTCAAAGGCACCGCATCGAATGGCTCGAAAGAACCGGAAGAGTTGAAAATTCAAATCCAAGAGTTGTTAGACCTAGGTTTTATCGACCTAGCGTTTGCTGTGGGAGCACCGGTGTTATTTGTTAAGAAAAAGGATGGTTCCTTGAGGATGTGTATAGATTACCGAGAACTGAACAAAATGACGCTCAAAAACAAGTATCCACTACCAAGGATAGATGACTTGTTTGATCAGCTACGAGGAGCTAGCGTGTTCTCGAAGATCGACCTCAAGTCAGGCTATCACCAACTCAAAGTGCGGCCTGAAGATGTGTCAAAGACTGCTTTTCGAACAAGATACGACCACTATGAATTTATAGTTGTGCCATTCGGATCGACTAATGCGCTTTCTTGTATTCATGGATCTCATGAATAGGGTGTTCCATCCATACCGGATAAATTTGTCTTAGTCTTCATAGACTACATTCTCATCTATTCAAAAATGAAACGAACACAAGGAACACCTCGTGACAAGGTCGCAAACTTTAAAAGATGAACAACTTTTGCTAAATTTAGCAAGTGTGAATTTTGGCTAAAGGGAGTAATGTTCCTTGGACACATAGTGTCAACCAAGGATTAAAGTTGATCCGCCAAGGTAGAAGCAATCCAAGAATGGAAATCGCCAAAGACACAAAATGAAATTAGAAGTTTCGATTGGCGGTGTTACTATCTGAGATTCATCAAGGATTCTCAAGATAGCAAGACCAATAACCCAACTACTCGTAAAAGGAATTAAATTCACATGGACCGATGAGTGTGAGGCTAATTTCCAGACGCCAAGGAAAAGTTAACTCGCCTCGTGCTAGCAGCCCGTATGCATCAAGAGTACGTGGTCTATACAGATGCTTCCAAAATGGATTAGGCGTGTTAATGCAAATGGAAAAGTGATAGCCTATGCATCTCGACAACCGAGACCGCATTTAATTGAATTACCCAACACATGATCCGGAACTAGCAGCAGTAGTACATGCCCTAAGGATATGGAGACATCATCTCTACGAGTAAGATGTGAAATCTTTACCGATCATAAAAGTTTAAAATACTTTTTCGAGCGGAGAGATCTAAACATGAGACAAAGAAGATGGCTCGAATTGGTAAAGACTACGATCGTGGTATAAACTATCACCGAGCAAAGCGAATGTTGTAGTTGATGCCTCGAGTCGTAAGAGTCAAAATAAATTGGGATGTCTCCTCACAAATGAAGAAAAACTCATCAAGAGTTTGAAAGGATGAAGATTGAATTGATTGAACAACCGAGACGATCACGAGTTGTATTGCTACACTCACTTTGACGCCTCGATTTAAGGAAAAGAATCCTTGAAGGACAAAGGATGGAGGAAAAGTTGGAAAAGCAAGAGCCAAAGTAAGGACGGAAGGATGAAAATTTTTCAAAAGCACCGAGACAATGCTTTATTATTTGAAGGAAGATTGTGTATCCTGACAACAACAACCTTCTAATGAAATCATGAGTGAAGCTCATGACACACCTTATACAGACCCATCCAGCAAGACAAAATGTACCAAGATTTGAAGAAAAGTTCGGTGGGAAGGTATGAAAAGAGACATACCTCTTTGTAGGGCGTTGTCTCGCTTGTCGCAAGTAAAAGCATTACACAACGCCCTTACGGAAAGCTACGGCCTTTGGCAATACCCGAGTGGAAATGGGAAGATATAGCTATGGACTTTGTTACGGGTTTACCAAAGTCTAAAAGAGGTAACACTGCTATATGGGTAGTAGTGATGACTCACCAAATGTGCACATTTTCCGCTAATTCAGACACCACTGTCTCGATAAGCTAGCCCAAATTGTATGTAAAAGAAATTGTACGTCTGCATGGAGTACCGAAAACTATCACTTCTGATAGAGATTCAAAATTTACTTCAAGATTCTGGACTAGCTTGCAAAAAGAATTGGGCACGAAGTTAAATTTCAGCACAGCTTTTCACCCTCAGACCGATGGACAATCGAAAAGGATGATCCAAACACTCGAAGATATGTTGAGAACAGTAGTGTTGGATCGAGGTGCAAAATGGGAGGAGGTTTTACCTCTCATCGAATTTGCCTACAATAATAGTTATCAAGCGACGATCGATATGGCCCCGTATGAAGCCTTATATGGAAGAAAATGCCGATCACTACTTTACTGGGATGAAGTGGGTGAAAGAAGAATCTTAGGACCTAACGCTATATGTTTAAATGATTGAGATCGACGCCAAATTAGGCAAAGAATAAAAGAAGCTCAAGATAGACGAAGTCTTACCGATACGCGAGATCCGAAATGATTTCGAGAATGGAGACTAAGTCTTTTTAAAGGTCTCTCCATCTAAAGGGATAATAAGGTTTGGAGTAAGGGAAAGTTAAGACCCGATTTATCGACCTTATGAAATCCTTGAAAGAATAGGCCCGATCGCCTATAGATCGCTCTTCCGCCAAGTCCGGGAAACGACACAACGCCTTTCATATATCACAACTCGTAAAATATGTGTACGATCCAAGCATGTGATCCATCAAGACGACGTGATCCTCAATCCAGATATGAGCTATAATGAAGAACCTGCGGCTATTCTAGACCACAAGGTTCAGCAATTGAGAAACAAATCGATTCCACTAGTCAAAGTACTATGGAAACATCATGGACAAAAGGAAGCCACGTGGGAGCTTGAGGACGCAATGAAAGAAAAATACCCCAATCTTTTCTGAGGTATGTAAATTTCGGGATGAAATTTCTTTAAGGGGGGTGGAATGTAATACCCCGATTATTTAAAAGCCTAATTACGATATTAATTTTGTAAATTAGAGTATTATTATGATAATTTGATTATTAAAATATCAAATAATGATTTCGATTATTGTTGGAATAATAAATTCCTATGTTTTATTCACAAATAAATGTGAATCGAGAAATATGAATATTTAACGTATTTCAACAGTATTATTTCTACGTCGATTACGTATCGATGATTAAATGCTCGTGATATTTTCTAAGTTTTTAAGCTTAGAATTTAATTCCATAATCATTGGAATAAATTAATAAAGTGATTACAACTTTATTACGACCATTTTGAGATGAGTCGATATTTAACGTTTTGAGACGTTTCAAACGTTAACGTTTTGTGATGACTTGAGAATCAAGTCTAACGATCAAGGAATTATGATATTTAAATTCCTATGATTATTATATGTTATTAGAATATTATTTAGCATTGAATTAATGCTAGAAAATTTTAGAATAATATTTTTGATTATTTAAGATTCTCGAAAACCCTAAATCGAGAAATAAGTTTTTTTCTACATATGAATTATTCTAATAATTTTTCCTATGATATAATTTATCATCTAAAACATATATTATGATATATATGTATAATTAGCATGAAAAATCAAAAGTTAGCAATTTAGAATGAAAAAGCCGTGAACTTTCTTGTTCAATAGCTAATTCACGTAAGTTTTGTAGTTGCCTTTGCTATGTTTTGAATTTATACATGCAAGTGATATCTAATATACACTAATCAAGTAATTAACCAAGTGGGATATATATATTTGTGAGAGGAGCCGAAAATGTTGACTAATTTTGTACAAAAAAGCTTGATTTTCCAACCAATTGATTACACAATATTTGGGATAGAGTGTTAAATATACACTTGCTAAATACAACACAAAATCTGAAATTGTATCTCCCCCATCACTGTAGTCGACGGCTAATGCATGCTTGAGACAATTTAAATTGTTTCTCCCAAAAAAATGCTTTAATAAAGCCTTATGCAATAGTTAATGCTTGTAAGAGATCTTTATTTGTGACCTAAGCACTTTGACTCATCAAGTTGAACTTTTGTCTTGCTATATTTGAGAGAGCCGAGAGAGAGAGTTTGTGTGTGTATGTATTCATTTTCTTTTATTTACTTAGGTATCATAAGTCTTGAAACAATAAACACTTTCATTCCTCTTCTCAAAAACACACCCACTGCCGAGAGCTTTCTTAAGAAAACCCAAGGCATTTTCTTATTTTCCATCTCCAAAAGCTTGAGCTTTAGTTACCCCACAACCGATCAACTCCGATAACGAGGTTAGATATCGAACAAGCTTCGATAAAACCTAACTTTTTCAATAATCCTACGGTTTAAATAATTATTTTAGCATGTTTTAATTATGCAATAAATCATGCTAGCATGTTATAAGCTTAGAAATTATGTTACATATGTTAATATGT
The DNA here is from genome assembly GCA_036937905.1 of Salvia rosmarinus. Lineage (NCBI taxonomy): Eukaryota > Viridiplantae > Streptophyta > Magnoliopsida > Lamiales > Lamiaceae > Salvia > Salvia rosmarinus. Next base: position 27,109 of record JAODLM010000624.1, read on the forward strand.
GCATAGATAAATTATTTCCTAAGCTAAGCTAGGTATTTAATTTATTTTGATGATGCTCGATTTTTGCTAGGTATGATTTAAGGTCGGATTGTTGATCTATAGTGTTGTAGGGTGCATGGTATTAAATTGAGAATTTTGGAAATCATATTGTTAGATTTTGAAAACCGCGAAAATTATATGGGTTGAAACCTTGGTGTATAAATTTTATATGCTTGATATAATAGCATATTGTTGATCTAGGGTATTAATTAGGCGATGTAGGAATTTATTAGAATTTTTGAACCTTGGTAGCTATTTTTATTCAAAGTAGCCGTGAGCTACATATTGATATTCTTGGGTGAATAGTTTGATTATGTTGTGTATTATAGTGAAATGATGATATAAGATAATATTTAAGTGTTATAAGAATTTAGAATTTTAGAAAAATTATTGGTTAATTTTTAAGAAAGAACCGTGAGCCTATAGTATGTATATAGGTATGTTCCAAATTTTCTATAGTGATATTAATACATAGTAATGATCCTAATGTAAAATAATACACTATATGAATTTAGAGAAATTTTTGGAACAAGTTTGAAAAATAAGTGTTATAATAGTGAGCTATACTTTGGAAATAAGGAATTTTAATTCCTTTTAATCAAGAATAATAATTTATTATATGTCTAAAAATTAAATTAGACATAATTGAATTTTTGGGAGTCATTAAACATAGAATATTATGTTTAAATGAAACGTTATATTAAATAACGTTAAAAGCATAAATAATGTTTAAATGTATTAAAAGATTAATATTGAAAGAAAATATTAATCAAAATTATCGATTTGGTTGAAAATCAAGATTAAAGCTTTATGAAAAGAAATCGATTGAAAATCGATTTATATTGATTAAAATATGTTTTATTGAATATTTTTAATGAAAAGTCAAAATGGTTGACTTTCAAATTGACGCATTTAAATCGTTCGTTAAATACGCTTAATACGTGAAAACGATTACTTTTATCCTGAATATCTCAATTGTGAGAAAAGATTTCATAATTGAAATCATTTTATCAATAACGTTATTATCGCTAATTATTTAACCTAAAAGGTTAAAATGAGATCAGATCATATTACGCCTCTCTCGATATACGAGAATTATTTTTATTGATCACGCCGCTTCAACATATTAAGACGATAAAGAATCATCGAAACTTCAATTATTAATTTATTTATCAAAGTTGAATGAACTTTGAAAATCTCGAAAAAGCGTGCCAACGCACTAAACGCATTTTTGCGTAATGGTGGGACGTGAAGTTCACGCAACGAGGAGTAAGAGCACGACAGTTGAAATTAAGTTCCAAAGTAAAGGTGGGCTTTACTATACTCAAATTGATAGAACTTATCAAATGATTTATTTATTTATGCTTTATTGCAAGCAAGTATTTATGAACCGATTTATTTAATTACCGCCCAAAATGTTTATGTTTTATGTATGTATCCAATTCATGATTGTTGATGCATAATGTTGGGTAGCTCCCACTTTATGACATGCTTGAATTCAGATTCTTGAAGACCCCAAGGATGATGGAGAATTCAGTATCCCGTGGCCGAGATGGCCCGGATTTTGTGCACCGATTATTTTGTGATTGTGTCCGAAAGGGTGCTCGGCCATTCGCGGCGTCTGTGAGAGGAGGCCTCCTCTCCAAATAGAGGAATTGTTGTGAATGATTATTGTGGTGAATATTGATCATACATACATGGAAAATGCTCGCAAAGCGATATTTATGGAAAATGATGAAAATATTTAGTAAACACGAGTATTTTCAAATTAAAACCTCGTGTGTTACCGTGATGGGCGTAGTAATTCAAACTTGATAAATTATTTCGCATGAGCCATCGAGTGCATTATTTGTACTCACCGCATACTTGTTGTTAAATGTGCGATTGAGTCATGATGGTGATGGAGCGATGATGTTGAGTAGTCGGAAATCTTTTGGTATTTATATGTTTGAAAGAAAGAACCTCAAGATATATCGTCATATATGCATTCACATGTTTTCCGCGGCATATTTTGAATATTATTGTATGTTGATGTTGACAGCTTTTTTGTCCAAATTATCGAACCTTCTGTTAAAGGAACTTGTAGCCTTTACCTCTGTAAATTACTTTTGCCTTGTAAATAAGGTTGATTATCGAAGTTCGATAAGTATTATTTTGAAGTCTTTGATTATTCTTATTAAATGTGTTGTAATCACTCGCCCAAGCTCCAGCCTTCTAATCTGCCCTTCGATTAGAGGGCTGTGACATCTATGCCACGCCCCGTCAAGAAAAGGCACGTGGTTTTTCCTCCTGCCGACGATGATGATTGCGAGATCGTCGGCACCCAGGTCGCACGTCGGTCATTTCCCGAGGTAATGCACTTGTTTGCTCACCACCAATTTATGTATTGATGTAGTTTGTTGACATGAGTGATTCCTGTACAGGGGAACGAGTATATGAAGACCGAGCTCGCGAGGGTGACGGATTTTTTGGATGATGTCGTCGCCCAGTTCGACCAGGTGTAGGGAAAACATATGTTTAGCCCTCGCCCCGAGGATCTATCTTGGTTGTTTAATTCACCATACATTGATTATATTCCCAGCATGCGCCATATAATTAATTGCAACACGTAGGGTTTTCGTGTTTACCTTTTGATCCGTCGAGGTGGATCGAACGGGATGAACGGATCGAACGGTCGAGACTCGTGCTTTGACCTTCTGGACTGTATCCCGGATACCCAATCTCCAACGTCGAGTGAGGACGAGCTATGGAGAATGCACCGGAAAATCACCCAAGCTCTAGGCAATTTTCGAGAATCACACACTATGATGGACTAAAATTATGCTCTCAATAATTAAGCATTAACCTAGACTTTATCTCATACCTTATATTTATAATGCACTACCTTAATCCCATATGGAAATTACCATAATCCTATATGGAAATTACCATAATCCTATATGGAAATTACCATAAGCCTTTATGAAAATTACCATACTCCGTGATTATTACCATACATCTGTGATTATTACCATAATCTTATATGGAAAGGATCTATGCATATACCATAAATATAATAACATCCTTGTAGGATGAAGAGAATAAAATCTTTCCTTTGAGAGCTTATAGGGCACCGATTTCCACAAGGTTACGGGGGCTGATGGGCCACCTGTGGATCAAATGCAAGGAATAAAGATGGGCCTCAAATAAATTAATTATCTTATGTTCACCTGTAACATAAAATAATTTATAAACATTTATTCATGCCACTAGAGAATAAATGTCGACTTACCCCTTTATTACCGTTGAGTCGGGCTTGCACTTAGACATTACGAATCCCAGATTTAAGATATTGAACGTCCATTAATTATTTATAGCATTCTGATCGCTAAAATAATTAATAACTTCATTTCTTAAGTAGTACCACTCAACCTTATTATTGTACTTGAGCTAACTCAACCCGCAGGGTTTAGTACAATAAACCTTTGAGCTCCTTAAGGGACGCCATCATCCTAAACGGATACGGTGACTGACATGATAACTAGCGTGACATACAAGATCGCCACCACCCAAGATGCGAGAATCTGGTTAGAACATATAACCTCACCCATAACAAGTCAAAGTGATGGTCAAGAACTCATACTCACCTAATACCTTATCGAGGTTTAGATCATCGTAAGTCACCGAGATCTTGGTTCTTCACGACGGTCGATAGAAAACACATCTCATCGTGATCCTTCAATACGTCGTAGACGCATCAAAGATAGACAAGTAACCAAGTCAAGTCACTTATCTATACTGCGCAGCCTATACCGACAACTCGCTCTCAAGTTGTCTCACCAGTGAAACTTTTATATCTCATTAAGCTCGACCAATCATACGCACTTCGTGATCTTCTACACACCGTATGATCTAACTTATATATGAGATAAGGGACACGATATAAGCAATCAAGTATTCAATTCAGATAGAGATTGTAATAGTGGTAATAAGAAACATTGTATACAAGCTCAACCAAACCGCTTCAAGATACAAATCCAACAATCTCCCACTTATACTAAAGCAAACTTTTAGTATACAATGTGTCTCTCTACTAGCTATTACAAACAACCATCACTTTTCTTCTCCCACTTATACAAAAGTTTCCTCTAAGTGGGTGCCATCAAGCGCAATCCAAGTCCTCTAACGTGTCCATCGTAGACTTTTTGCGGCAGTGCTCTTCGTGAATGGATCCGCTAGATTTTCCGTCAGATCAATCTTTTCAATCAAGACGTCACCTCGCCTAACGATTTCTCGATGACATGGTACTTTCTCTATGTGTTTGGTCGCCTTGTGGGTCCGTGGTTCCTTCGAAGTTTGCATCGCACTGAGTTATCACAAGAAACTATGATACTCTTGGGCAAACCAGTACCACACCTAGATCCATGAGGTAGTTCTCGAACCATACGCCTCCTTAGAAGCCTCCGGCGGCTACATATTCGGCATCCATGGTAGAGTCCGCAATGCATCGCCGCTTGCACTCCGCCAGATACGGCCCACCTCCCAAGGTAAACACATAGCCCGAGGTCGACTTTTTCTCATCACGGTCACTTTGAAATCGAGTCAGATAACCCAAAGGCATTAGACTATCTCGCATGGTAAACCAGCCTATAATCTCGAGTCCTTTTCGTGCTTGAGTATATGCTTTATCGCAATTCAATGAGCTTGTCCAGGTTAGATCGATATCTAGCTACTATGCCTACCGTGATAGCGTATATCGGCCTCGTGCATAGATTATTGCATACATGAGACTTCCTACGGCGGAAGCGTAAGAACTTGTCTCATTTCCTCTATCTCCTTTGCGGTCATAGGTGATCGCGTTTTAGATAAAGGAACGCCATGTCCGAAAGGTAGCAATCCTTTCTTGGCGGTCCGCATACTAAAACGAGTAATCACAAGATCAATGTAAGACGCCCGAGATAAGCTCAACATTTTCTTCTTGCGATCTCGGTAAACCTTGATCCCAAGAATGTACTGCATCTCCTAAGTCTTTCATTTGAAACCGATCGGATAGCCAACTCTTTACGCCTCGATAACGACTTCACGTTGTTGCCAACTAGAAGGATGTCATCTACGTAAAGTGCAAGAAATACCACATCACCGCTGACATCTAACCGATACACACAACTCTCGCTAGGCAACTGGGTAAATCCATAGACTTTACTACCTCGCCAAAGCGTAAGTTCCATGATCGAGGTTTGCTTAAGTCCATAAATGGACTTCTTAAGCTTCCATACTAGATGCTCTTCACCCTTTACCACATAACCTTCGTGTTGTTTGCATATAGATGTCTCTACCTTCCTCAAGGTAACCGCTTAGAAAAGCGGTTTTAACATCCATTTGCCAAACCTCTAGTTCAAGTGGGCTGCTATGGCTAGAAGAATTTCGATGGACTTGAGCATTGCTACAGTGAAAAGGTCTCATCGAAACCGATGCCCTCAACTGAGTGTACCCTTTCGCCACAAGCCCGGCTTTAAAAGTCAAACCTCTCCATCGGAATCTCTTCCTCTCAGATATCCACTTACTACCTACGGCTTCCTCGCCATCCGGTAGAGGTGTCTTTCATATACATCCATAGCCGCTATGGACTCCATTTCTAAGTCCATAGCGGTGTGCCATGATCTTGCATCAATATCTTGATCGCCTCCTCAGTATGTCCATGGGTCGATTATTGCTGTTCGCTCCTCGACTAAACCAAGATTCACCCACGAACATAAATCGCTCGGGTCGACGAACAACCCTCCCACTACGATGAGGTTCTACAGCACAATGGCAACGGTGGGTGCAGATACTTGTGGTTCTCTAACTTGCACAACTTGTCGTGTAGGTACCACTCAGACGGCCGGTATCTCCAAGTGGAACTCGACCCACTTCAATTTCTTGAAGTATCCGTGTCGATCCTCCCACTGAGACTCGACATCTCGCACTTTCGCCTAATCGGTGGTGGAATACGATCATCTTCTAATTCTTGAAGAATGATTTCAACTTTGGATTTATGATTTTTCATGTAGTTCTCTTCTAAGAATCGAGCATTAGTGCTAATAATGACCTTCCGATCCTTAGACTATAGAATAAACCACCTTCGCTCCTCTAGATAGCCAATAAATGTCTTTGCGCCGATCTAGCCTCCAACTTGTCGCCTTTCTTGTTCAAAGACATGTGCCGGATCGCCCATATCCTTATGTGGTTTAAACTAGGCTTGCGCAAACCACAACTCGAAGCGGGTCTTTTCGACCGACTTGGACGGTACTAGATTTAGCAAGTATGCCGCCTCTAAGGCATACCCCGTAACTAAATAGGCAATGTTGCATAGCTCATCATTGATCTAACCATTTCTAAAAGAGTCCTATTTCTTCGCCTCCGACACACCATTTTGTCAGTGGTGTCTTGGAAGTGCGCCGGGAGGTAATCCCACACTTCACTAGATAGTCCATAAACTCGTTATCGAGGTATTCGCCACCGCGATCGTAACGCAGCGACTTGATACTTTTACCTAGCTTCGCTTCCACTTCCGCTTTAAACTCTTTGAATTTCAAAGCATTCGCACTTGCGGTGAAGCGGTATACGTATCCGCACTCGAGTAATCGCCAATGAAAGTGACAAAATACTGCATTCTCCACGAGCTTGTGTGACATCGTCCACACAGTCGAATGGACTAACTCCAACATTTCTTTGGCTCTAAAACCCTTCGCTTTGAAGGGTCCGTCGACATCTTACCTTCTATACAGATTCGCAGATCGGAACGAGTAACCGTGAGATTACCCAACGCCCATTCTTAGCCGCCTGGATCCTATTTAGATTGATGTGACCTAATCTAAGATGCCGAGAAAAGTAGTGTCATCTTGCGAAGAAAACTTTCTTTTAGGGTTTGATGAAGATGCAACATAGTTATAGGTATTATGTTTTGCGTAAATAGATAAAGCTTAATTATATAACGTGCAACACGTATAACTTCGCCATTTCTTATGATAGAAACACCACTATCAAAAATAATGTAATATCCATGAGTAAATAATTTCAAACAGAACAAGGTTCCACCGAAAACCGCACATATAAAACGCCTTTTAAAACTAAACTGCTTTCTCAAAACATAAAGTAACATCTCTAATCGCAACGGCCTCGACTTTCGCCTGTTGCCCATGGAGATCGTTATCTCGCCATCAAACAGCCCTTGTCCGCAGGAACCCTTGCAAGGTGTAACAAACATGATCGGCATATACCAGATCTACTACCCAAGAATGGGTAGAACAAGTCGCTAAACATGTTTCACATTAAAGCAAACCACGCACTGAGCCTCGAGCATAGGGCACTTAGCCTTCCAATGCCCGCCTTGCCGCACTTGAAGCACTTGCCTTCTCCTTTGCTTCTTCAAGCCTCCGTGGCAACCATGTTCTTGCTCCCATTACTCCCACTATTTCCTCGCCTCTACCACCTTTGGTACCCTTTTTCTATTTCCATTTTGCAACGAAAATTTTGGGCCCTTAGATGTGCTAGCAAGAGCATGTGCTCCTTTTCCCATAACTCCTTCCGCAAAGAACGAGATCATTAAGCAACCGACTAAGTGTAAACTCGGTCTTGCTCATGATCGCATTCACGCCGAAAGTTCTCAAAAGACTTGGGCAGCAGTATTGAGGATGATATCGACCTCGGCTTCGCCAATACCTCCTCCCAACCGATCAAGACTATCCATGAGACGAGTCATGTGGAGACATGTTCATGGACCGAACTTCCTTCTTCCATCTTACACGCCAAGATTTCTCTCATTGTGTGGAAGCGATCGTCCGATCCGACCGCCCAAACTTACCTCGAGACTCGACCAAATATCGTCAAGGCTCACCATCGATCGATGTCAGCACTGTAAGCCTTTGGACATAGTAGTCATCATATAGCATTTAGCCATATTGTTCGACTTATTCCAAAGTCCGCTGACTCTCGCCGTCATTAGTCGACGCGCAAGAAGGGCATCGGGTTTAGGAGTAGTGAGAACAAACATGCGTTCTTCAATGATAAGAACATATTCCATGTTTCGCTTCCACTGATAAAATTTGGACCGGATAACGGATTTTGTGCGAGCATATTGATTATCGGCGAAGAGACATATCTCAAACGATAATGTAAACACATAAGCATACGATCGCATATAATTCAGAATAATAATATTGTAACCTTTGATAAAACAATATTAATTGAAACCTCCAATCGCCCAAGGAATCCCACATGCAAGCCACGCTGTGGACGCCACACATGAACCCCTCGACTGCACTAAAATATACCTTTTAGTCGCTTAATTTCAATCCATGTCAACTTATCCTTATGACAAATGAAATTAACGATCGACCTTACTGACCACATCACTATCGCAAGAAGGGACTTCATGAAGTTGTACTGAGGTGATGTCTACAATGACCACATTTTTAACAAATAAAATGAATTCTTAGAATTAGTATACCACTAGACCATACCGCCCAATTCAAATTCTTTTGTTATCTTATTTTATATCTATCTCTAGAGAACTTAAGAAAATCGCACATGCAAGCCACGCGTGTGGACGCTACACATGAAACTCCCACTTCTCAATAGATTTAAAATATTTTATTTAGAAATCTCATCTAACAAACTTATGATAAACAAAGGCAAGCAAGCCACGCTGGTGGACGCCACTCACAAGCATGGCCTCACTTTGTTTAGAGATCAAAAGGTGGAGGTCTCGACATTTTAATTTGAAAATTAATTTGTCGGGTTGCTTGCTTAGTCTTTTATTCAAAAGGTTTGTCCATGCAGATCACGTAATCCTAGCATGCTTTTCTATAGAACTCAACATGTAAAACATGCTCGCAGTAATTCTAAAATATGCTTGATAAACGCGATAAACCTAGCATGCTTACTATGAGCATCCAATTACGTAAAACACTTAAAGGTTTGTCAACGTAATATAAACATACATAGCATGCTACCGCATAATATAAACATCCACGACATGCATATGAACGATAAAATAAAATAAAACGCTCATCGCGCCCATTCGTGAAACCCGCACATTCTCGCCTAATCTATTACATAGATTTACAAAGTATGTAATTAAACTTGAAACGGCCTCGCGTACCCGCACGGACCGGATTCAACAACGGGCCTCGCGTGCATACGGGCACGGACCGAAAAACTGGGTTGGGCCGAAAACGGGTCCGGGCCGGTCGGCCCAATCAGGCGGGCCGCTAGGCAAAGCCCGCGCCAGCCTCGCCGCCGCCGCCTCGTGCTCGCGGCTACCTGCGGTCGCTACGCGACCGCGACCGCGCCGAGCACACGCTGCGCGCTGCCACGCCCGAGCGCCGAACGCTCGCCGAGATGTCGCCGCCCGCCGCCGAAACTCACGACCGCGAGTCCGCCGTGAAGCGCCGGGTTTCTCGGCGAACGCGCGCCCGCCGCCCGCTAGCTCGCTGTCTCGCTGCTCGCGGGCCGAATCCACGACCACTCGCCGCTGCGGGCGCCAGGATCTCGTGCGCGAACGCACGCCCGCTGCCCGCGCCGCGATAGCCTCGCGATCGCGAGGCTCGGTCGCGAAACCGCCCGAGAGACACCCGAGACTGCTTTTCCCATCGCCTCGCTTTTTCATGCTTTCGCTCGTTTTCATTTACGTATAAGATTTACGTAAAATAAATCTAATCTAACCACGGATTTTCTCGTGGTGAAAACAAAACCCAACAAAAACAAAAAACGAGCCACGATGAACCACAGATACGCAATTAAACAAACGCACGTAATAATCAAACGTGAATTAATCCAACAGAGCCAAGATTCTGATCCTGTGCTCGATACCAATTATAGGGAAAACATATGTTTAGCCCTCGCCCGAGGATCTATCTTGGTTGTTTAATTCACCATACATTAATTATATTCCTAGCATGCGCCTATATAATTAATCGCAACACGTAGGGTTTTCTCGTGTTTACCTTTTGATCCGTCGAGGTGGATCGAACGGATGAACGGATCGAACGGTCGAGACTCGTGCTTTGACCTTCCGGATCGTATCCCTGATACCCAATCTCCAACGCCGAGTGAGGACGAGCTATGGAGAATGCACCGAAAATCACCCAAGCTCTCGCACAATTTTCGAGAATCACACACTATGATGGACTAAAATTATGCTCTCAATAATTAAGCATTAACCTAGACTTTATCTCATACCTTATATTTATAATGCACTACCTTAATCCCATATGAAAATTACCATAATCCTATATGGAAATTACCATAATCCTATATGGAAATTACCATAAGCCTTTATGGAAATTACCATACTTCCGTGATTATTACCATACATCTAGATTATTACCATAATCTTATATGGAAAGGATCTATGCATATACCATAAATATAATAACATCCTCAGTGCGATGAAGAGAATAAAATCTTTCATTTGAGAGCTTATAGGGCGCCGATTTTCAAAGGTTACGGGCCTCGACGGGCCACCTTTGTGGATCAAATGCAAGGAATAAAGATGGGCCTCAAATAAATTAATTATCTTATGTTCACCTGTAACATAAATTAATTTATAAACATTTATTCATGCCACTAGAGAATAAATGCCGACTTACCCCTTTATTACCGAAGTTGAGTCGGGCTTGCACTTAGACATTACGAATCCTCAGATTTAAGATATCGAACGTCCATTAATTATTTATAGCATTCGATCGCTTAAAATAATTAATAACTTCATTTCTTAAGTAGTATCACTCAACCTTATTATTGTACTTGAGCTAACTCAACCTCGCAGGTTTAGTACAATAAACCTTTGAGCTCCTTAAGGGACGCCATCATCCTAAACGGATACGGTGACTGACATGAGATAACTAGCGTGGCATACAAGACGCCACCACCCAAGATGCGAGAATTGGTTAGAACATATAACCTCACCCATAACAAGTCAAAGTGATGGTCAAGAACTCATACTCACCTAATACCTTATCGAGGTTTAGATCATCGTAAGTCACCGAGATCTTGGTTCTTCACGACGGTCACTAGAAGAACACATCTCACCGTGATCCTTCAATACGCCGTAGACGCACCAAAGATAGACAAGTAACCAAGTCAAGTCACTTTATCTATACCAGCGGCTATACCGACAACTCGTCCTCAAGTTGTCTCACCGGAAACTTTTATATCTCATTAAGTTCGACCAATCATACGGCACTTCGTGATCTTCTACACAATCGTATGATCTAACTTATATATGAGATAAGGGACACGATATAAGCAATCAAGTATTCAATCTCGATAGAGATTGTAATAGTGGTAACAGAAACATTGTATACAAGCTCAACCAAACCGCTTTCAAGATACAAATCCAACACCGGGTGGCTCGGTATTCTAGGGAGTTGGAGAGGAGAAGACCCTCCTTGTCCTAGAGGTGGCCGAGGTCGAAGCAAAGGCTCGGGACGCGGTGAAGAGGGAGACCGGCGTGGGCGGTTGGTTGAGGTGGTGGCGAAGGGCGCCGAGGTCGACTCGCTGAAGGCCGAGGTCGGCTCATCGAGGGATGAGGTCGGCATGCTGAAGGCCGAGGTGGAGGAGGTCAGACATCGGGAGGCCGAGGCGGTGGCCCCGCAAGGAGAGCTTCTTCGCCTTTGCGGTGAGGCTATTTTTGTCCGTGAGGTTCTCATGGGCTAGTCGGCGAGTCGGGCGAGATCTAAACACGAGCGTGGCGCCGCCACCTCGATGAAGTTTCCGAGGATTACCTGATTGGATAAGTCCAAGTACGGGTATGAGATGCCGGAGAATGAGGCTCTGCTGCGGGCGTATGCCGAGGCTCTCGCCGACGGTCTGGCGAATTTTCCCATTTTGGAGGAGTTGGCTTCTTCCTCAACCTTGCTGACCGCCGAGTCTGTCTTTGCTTGCTCGGTGGACCGGGATACCCTGCTCGAAATGATTATGGCCGATCTGGCTAAGGAACCGAGGGTGGCGGTGACTACCGAGGATGAAGCTCGGAAGGAGGCCGAGGCTGCTGGATCTCGGAAGGAGGTCGAGGCTGCTGGATCTCGGAAGGAGGTCGAGGCTCCTGAGCCCGAGGGAGGTCGCCGGAGGGTCGGGCTGATCCTTTTTTTGTAGATAAAATATAATTACATCATCATTAAGTCGTTGCTTTTGACCGCTTAAAGGCTTTAATAAAATTCTCCAATTCATTGAAGTATGCTTTACTTTGCTTGTCTCACCGTTTCAACCTCGCTGACATGTTTCCTCGGGTCGAACCAAATAAAATTTTGAACCGAGCTCTCGGCGAAGGGAGTCGAGGTCCTTCACTGATGGCAAGCTTGGCATGTACAGAGGAAGCCGATGTCAAATTCGTGGCTTCTCAAGAGATTCAACGAGCTTCAAGCTCGGTTTTGGAGTTGAGGAGGCTCGAGATCGCGGGCGATGATGCCAAAAGGTCGCCGATGAGCATGCGTATCACGAGGCGTTATTCGCCGAGTTGGTGGATCGACCATCTCGGCCAAGCCAAAGTCTTAGAGATCGTGACAGCGGTGTTCGAGCTATGGACATGAGTACATCCGACTCGTGGCAATTTCAGAGCAGCTTGTCGACCGAGAAAAATCGGCATGGTCTGCATAAGATCAAGTAGCTCGTCATCCGCAACTTGGGCGGTTTCTTCACGACGGTCGAGGCTTCTTCTTCCCGCTGCATTCTCCTCTCGCCGAGGCTTCTTCTCCCGACGGTGCATTTTGTCGAGAGACATTCTCGAGAGTTTTATATGCAAGAAAGACGATAGTTATCGAGCAATGGGTCTAATAGCGAGACATAGAGGTCGAGCCTGGCCGAGCTCCCGTGTCGATCGAGGACGAGGTAGAGGTAGGGTAAAGTAGCATAGACGAGTCAAACCTCGATTTTGTAGAGATCGCTTAACTTCTCTCCTCCTCCGGGTCCTTTATCGCCCTCGTAATGTCTTGTATGCAATATATACTTCGAAATAAGAACAAATTTTTCTTTTGTGTCGATTTTTCCTGCTTATCAAACACTTTATGCATTTCGTCTCGTAATAAACGATGGTAGTTCATCCGTAATAAACAAGGGTAGTTCATCCTAAATAAACGAGGGTAGTTCGCCCTAAATAAACGAGGTAAAGGTTCCTTATTTGCCGAGAAGTGTCGGTGAGGGTGGTCCCCTTACGCGCATTTAGATATCATCATCTTAGAGGTATTTGTCGCCCTCCTTAGAGGATATGTGTCGCCCTCCTAGAGGTATTGTTCATCCTCCAGAGGGTATTGTTCATCTTCCGTAGAGGGTATTGTGGAAAATGTGGTATGCATAAGTGACAAATGAAATATGCAAGATGCATTAAGTAAATAAAGAAAAGATTTTATTAATAACACACGACGAACAATGTAAAAAGACCTAAAGGCACGAACGAACAAATCTAAATGAACAAAATTTTCCTTCGACACTTATGCAAAATACTTTAAGATGAACGATGTGCCACGATTGGGTATCCGTCACCGGATAAATGGGCGAGCTTATACGACCCTTTTCCGAGGACTTCTTCAACCTCGGTAAGGCCCTTCCCATGTGGTTTAGCTTGCCGAGCTTTGCAGCCTTTTATCGACTTCATTATTTCAAAGTACGAGGTCACCTACTTGAATTATCGGATTCGACACGCTAGTTATAATATCGAGCTACTTGTTGCTCAGACCGAGCTTCTCTAATGTAGGCGAGGCACCTCTTTTCTTCAAGCGCATCCGCATCGCCGTAGATTCTCCCATTTACTTAAGCCGGTAGTTGACGCGGGGCTCTAGATACCGATCTCGCCGAAATTACGGCCGGTTCCATACACCAAACCGTAGGTGTTTCTCCGCTCAATGTCTCGAGGTGTCAGACGGTACGACCATAAGACTTGTGGAAAATTCTCCACCCAATTGCCCTTTACTCGTCCAAAGTAGTTTTGAGTCCTTCAAAATTGTCCCGCTGGTGACTTCGGTTTGACTATTTGCTTGAGGACGGGCCACCGAGGTGAACTTTGTCAATCAAGCTCGACACCACTTTAAAGACCTTATCTCGTGAATCAAGGCCCCATTATCCGAAACGAGGATATGAGGGATGCCAAGCAACACACGATATTATTCCGCATTGTTGAGAGCGTTGTGATTTTCACCAAGGGTTCGGCTTCCACCCACTTTGCGGCAAGTAGTCGATTGCGATAATCGAATCAAACCGCCCGAGCTTTGCGTATGGGCCTATAATATCAATCCCCATCGCATGAATGGCCAAGGGCTTTGCATGTCAAGCGAGGTCGGTTTGAGGTAACCTCGCACGCTTCCATGAATTTGGCACTTGATACTTTTTGCGAGGTCGATCGAGTCTCGAACATTGTCGCAAGAGTATCCCCATCGCATGACTTTCTTTGATAGTGCGCGGGTCCGATGTGGCTTCCACATGATCCTCATGAACCTCTCAGTAATACGATCGCAAATATTTGCTCAAGATTTTCCTAGCCTCGAGCCCGCCATGAGGTAATTCGCCTTCTCCAAGTATGCTTAAACGGAGTCATCCAATTAGGTTCCTCGTCCGAGACTATGTCGACTTCGACCTCGCATCATCTATGCTTCGTGCTTTGACTTCTCATCAAGCGGCTTGTTGACGACGGCTAGTTTGCTTAAGGTGTCACCGCTATTCTCGCTCCCTCGATACGAACCAATTGGAAGTACGAGAAAGACTTTTGTGAAGCTGGCTTTTTCAAGGTATTTCTTCATCCTGCTCACTGCACTTTCCCAACATGTGTCTTACTATGACCGAATCACAGTGAACTTGCACGGCTCAGACCAAGACTTTGAGCTAGGCGAAGTCCCGCAATTAAGGCCTCAGATTCCACTTCGTTATTCAGATTTTGAATGTGAACCGAGGTGCGTGAGCGATCTCGCCATCCGTCCCGTAAGTAAGATGCCCGCCTCGCTACCTGCTTTACCCAAGCTCCATCCACATAGATTCGCCAAGCAATTTGGATGCTTCCTTGATGGGTTCGGCTTCGCATTGTCCGAGGTAGGCTCGTGGGTTTCGCTTCTCGTGAAGTTAGCATCTACAAGTCTCGCTGGGCCCCGACTTGACGGCTTTCACGAGGCATAAAGAGATATCGTGTTCGCCCAACTCAATTGCCCACTTCGCAATTCTCCCCAAGCTTTCGGCTTTGTCAATACTTGCCGAATCGATGATCGGTGAGAACTCAGTATGGGATGTGCATGGAAGTAGGGACATAGTCTCCTCAGATTTACTAATGCCAAAGCGAGCTTCTCCAGTAGGGTTGATATCTTGTTTCTGGCCCTTTAAGTGCTCGGCTGATGAAATATGCAGGGAGCTGACGATGTCCATCCTCTCGTACCAAAACGGCACTTATGGTTTCATCCGAAGCTGCGAGATATAGAAGAAGGACTTCACCTTCTCTCGGGACAGATAAAGTGGGGAGTTTGGCGAGGTAGTTTTTGAGATCTTCAAATGCCAGCTTATGATTATCATCCCACTGGAACTCCGGGGCCTTTTTGAGAATTTTGAAAAAGGGGAGTTGCATATCCGCGGCTTTCGAAAGAAAACGGCTCAGCGCAGCTATGCAGTCCGTCAACTTATGCACGTCGTGGATTGTCTTCGGCACCTTCATCTCCAAAACGGTTTGAACCTTAGACGGATTGCTTTTAATCCTTCTTCAGAAACCCAAAGACCCCGTAAATTTTCCTCGACCGAATCATGAATGTACACTTTTGGGGTTTAGCTTTAGTTCACTTTACTAAGTAAACCGAGGACGATCCTAGGTCGACAACACATGTGTCTTTCTCCTTACTTTTGACGACGATATCATCTACATACACCTCCACATTTTCGACCGATGTAGGGTTCAAATATTTTGTCCACCATTCTTTGATAGGTGGCCCTCGCATTCTCGAGTCCGAATGACATCTTCTTATATGCAAAGACGCCAAGTCCGTGATAAAGGCTGTTTTGACGCGTCCTCGCCATTCATCGTGACTTGGTGATACCCTCAGATAGATCCGTGAAGTCAAGACTTCAGATCCGACCAAAGCGCCAACTTTCACAATGTTGGGAAGGGGTAGCAGCCTTAAGGCAATGTTTATCGAGATCCGTAATCGATACACATTCGCCATCCCTCCTTCTTTCTCGACCATCACCGGTTGGCTATCCGTGTCGGATACTGACTTCAACAATATGCCCGCCAAGAGTTGATGCACTTCGTCATGTACGACCGATTCCGCTTCTCACCGTAAAGATCCTCTCGCTTTTGCGAACTGGTTCGACACTTGGATCAATATTGAGCCGGTGAGTAATGATACTCGGTGAGACCCGATCATGTCGATGGGTGACCGTGTGAAGACGCCTCTCGAATTCCTTAGAGTTGGATGATCTGCTCTTAGTCGAGGTACTTCGTGAGAACCAATTTTGACGACCTTGAGGATCGCTCTTCATATAACGCGACCTCTACCGAAATGTCGAGAATTGATGACGCCCTTTCCAATTCCAACTACTGGGCTTCAGAATTGCTATGCCGTTGGGTGCTGGGTCAAAGTCCCAGACCTCTTAAGGCGACTGCATGCATTCTTTGGCTTTTTTCTCGATCTCCTGATCACGCCTATTCCTCATCTTGTGGGATCTTCATGGTCGTGATACGCTGAGCACACCGCCTCATCAAGATTCAACCGGTCCTCACCCTAGTATGATGTTATATGGTGAGTAGGCGCTACTACGAAGAATTGTACCACTTTGATGGATCTCGTCTTACGCTTTGCCCACCGTGATGTGTAGTTCATGATCCCTCAGTCGCGTCTCTTCTTGCGCACGGTCAAGTGGAAGTGGTGCCGTGCGAGGCTGCGCCTCAACTCCCAATTTGTCAAAACACTCATTGAAGAGATGCCATCAAGCACCACTATCGACATACACACGCCGAACTAACTTGTTGGCGACCACCGCTAGATTATCATCGCATCCCGGTGGTACTACGGTTGGTACGCGGTCGCCCTCGTAAAAGGTTATGGCCTCATCCTTTTGAACCTTTTGTTTGCTGTGTTCGGTTCGGGGACTTCGGCCTCGGCTTAGGGAGGACTTCAGAGTACCGCTGGGAGCCCGTGATGGTGGATATAACTCCATCGCATCGGGGCTCATCATAACCTTATTCGTCGGTGTCGTGCCTTGCTTTTTTGTGAGGGCCACAATTTCCTCTCTCCTTCACTTGCTTCCGCTTTTTCTGACCTCGTTGGGGGGCCTCGTACTGACCAGTTCGTCGGCCATGAATTTGATATTTCTTAAGCACCCTGTTTGGTATGATTTTGTGATGATTCTTGGTATTTTTTTGCATATCATTTTCAGTGGTTTGTCCTATTTATGCCGTTGGTTTGATTAGTATTTGTCGAATTGAACTTATTCGGTTTGTTTCGATTTTTACAGAAATATGGCATTAAATAGGATGAAATTTATCTACCAAGAATGATCTTATATTGAAGATAATTTCGACAGAGTTCGAGGCAAAAACTGCTTAAATCGGAGTTCGACGGCGAGAATCTGGACGAACGACCAAAGTCGCACACGGCACTGTCGCATGATGGCGCGCGCCCGCACTCCACGCCCACAAGACGCCCGCCAAGACGCCTGCAGACACGCCTGCCCAAGACTCAAGACTCACAAGGCTGCCCCGAGCTGTCACACCCCTCGCGGCCAGAGTGGCCTTCCGCCCCTTCCGCCTCAAGCCCCAAGACCTGGCGCACTAGCGCCTGACCCAAATACGAGCGCTTCACGGCCACCTCCAGCGCAGATCTCCAACAAGACGTTCCAAAGACTTCTTCCGGCTGGAACACAAATACCAGCCACCGGCCGCGCCGACCCCAAACCGCGCCCCCTTCAAGGCCTCACTATTCCAGCGCGTTGTCTAAACCGGCGTTCAGCCCGTGACCTTTCCAAATGTTGTTCGTCCGGCGCGACTGCATCAGCAGCGCCACCTGGGCGCTAACTCACCAAGGCCTGGCGTTCGTACTGCGCGCCCACAACGCCCAGCGTCCCCAGACACCTGCAGCTCGCCAGCACAAGACTCCACCCGCAGACGCCGCGCTACCGGAGCTCGGCCCGGCTGCGCTACACGCCCACCCGCGCCTGTTGCTCCCGCAACACAGCACCATGCCTCGCCACTCAGCCGGCGTTCAAGATTCAACCGGCGCGCCGGCGGCGCTTTCTATCATTTTCCATCCGCGCTCAACCCGAGCCGGAGTTCACTTCTAATACGTAATGTATTTGAGCCACAAGATACGTAATCGGCGCCGCTTTCAAGTCGAATACTTTCCCAACCGGGCGCTATTTGCAACCGACGCCACCTTCGCTAATATATATATGAGCGTTTTAGTCGAAAAGAGTTCTTCGCTGTTCCTTTTTCTTACGGACATGGCGCTGTCTCTCCATCGCCTTCCTTCCGGAATTCTTCGACAAATGAGTTAGATTCATAGTTTTAATTCTTGCTTTCGCTTCATTGAACAATCTTGCTTAACAATTTATGCTTTGATTATCGCTCTTTCGTAATCAATTTCATAGTGTTTTGTTTGATGGTTTCGTGATTCAATTTCATAAGTGACAATGAAGTGTTCTCGTGTTTCTATCAATTTACATTGCTTAATGATTTCTTGCTTTCGCTTAATTCTCGCTCTTGTTGGTTGATCGATGTTTATTGTTCATTTACGAGTAGACTTAGATTAGGGCTTGACGAACCCTAAGAATAGGTTTGCTCTCGCTTTTGTTTACCGCTTTCGATTTATCGCCAGAGTTCAACTAGGGATCGACAACCCTAGTTTAGATTTATTGCTTTATTAGTATAGCTCGGGATTCACAACCCCAGCTTAGGATGTCGCTTAATTCCTCGATTTCAATTCTCGCATGTTCAACCCTCGTTGATGTTAGAATGTTTAGATTTAATCGTTTACAGGCACAACACAAACAATGGCCCCTTAAGTTTTCCTTGAGAGACGACTCGTGTTAACTTATCACGCCACGATTACCTCGCATTTATCATGTAGTAATTTGAGTGTGTTTTTAGCTCGATCAATTTTGGCGCTGTCGGGAAAACTTTAGCATATTGTTTGTGTTGTTTATTTTCTCGTGTTTCTTTTTGTTCTTTTGTTATTTTCTCCCCACAGTGCGTGGATCTTGTTTTTCTTGTTGGTGTCTTTTAATGCGGGTTACCGCAAGACGGATGTGGTCAAACAGTGGGGGAGGAAAGTTCGTCAGATTGGGCAAATTCTTCTCCAAGAAGGAGCCCAATTTGATTTTTCCGAGGAATACCCGTAGGCTTCGAGCATCAAGCCCACGATCCCTACCCCGAGCAACAAGCCTATAATCTATATCGATCAACCACCTCCACCGCACTATGAGGATTAAGCCTCCAATCCCTACGGGAACAACCGCCCGCAAAGACTATGAGGATCAATCCTACAATGCCTACGGGAGCAACCACATCCTCCACCTCAATATGAGTACCCACAACAACCACCTCCACCTCAAGACTCATACCCGCAGCACCACCTCCACCTCAAATGCCACTGGGATGATAAGTTCACAAAAGTCGATGTCGACGACACTAAAATCAAAGGCTTGCAAGCAAAATTAGAAATGACGACCGAGAAGTTCGGACGAGTTGCTGCAACAAGATGCATAGGGAGCTCCAAGCTCACCCTATGAGGCTCAAGCGACCACCGACCATCGAGTTCGCCATCGATGATAGAGACGCAACTCTTGAGCGCTTAGAGGAACAAATGGGACCGATTGTCGCTAAGTATGTTGAGTATCAACAAAGAACTTGCAATGAGGAACTTCCAAACCAATCCGGTCAGTCCAGCGGTCATCGTTTCTAGAAAGTGACCCAATTATTGAGAATGGGGTGGGAGAGATATCTGACGAGTTGCTGCAACCAGAAAAGGTGGAAATTGAGGAAGAATGGGCGATTGAGGATGAGAAGCAGGATCAGAGCCACGAGGAAGTGGTTACAAGGACGACTAACGAGGAAGAGTGGGCAAATGAAGTGAATAGCATGCCAACGCCCACTCTGGAGGTGAAAGAACAATCCCGACGTATGGAGGAGGATGAAGAGAGGATGGAGAATGAGTGGGCACTTGAAGATACTCGAATGCCAAAACCCGCTCTGGAAGTGTTTGCACTGCCTCAACAATTGGAGTACGGGATCCCAGATGAGGACAAATCGAGGACAAAGGTTGAGGTAACATCAATTATTTGTCAACATCCTAATTCACCAAAGTATTGTACTTTGGGAACTGAAATTATTTATTTTATTTTGGAGAATAGGATGTTCGACTTGAGCTTAAATTGTGCATTACTTGTTTTCTTTACTGTCCTCTGTTCATATACGGTTACTACTAATGCCCTGGCCGAGATGGTATTCTCGCAGTGAAGGACTATGGATAGTCCGTTGTTGACGGAACACGCCGTGCTCACGACGTTAAACCGAGTAATCGCGTGGGAGTTGATCCACGGATTTTTATTTGCTTTTTCTTTCTTTCTTTTCTTTGTCTTGTTTTGTTGTTCTTGTTGATCTATCCGTTGTTGTCGAGTTTGTTTTGCTCGATCCGAAAGTCGCCGCAGCCGAGATGAAGCCGTGATGCTCCAACTCTACAGCGCATATTTGTCGATTATCGTAAAGTATCATCCTCTATGGCCTTTTGAGCTTTTTATGTTTTGAGCACGGGGACAAAGTGCTCAATTAAGTGGGGGATGTTTACTAAGTTTTGTGTATGCTTTCATATATAGTTTCAGATGCTTAATGATGTGCCCTTGTGCTTATTTTGATTGTTTGGACTTAAGTTTGTGTCTATGCGAGTGTTAGATCTTGATTTGTAATCGAACTCGTGGTATTGGTCAAACCGATTTTGAATTTTCAAACTTTTGGTGATATATGATTTGAGTATAATGTGAATCGACAAGACTATGATTGATAGAAAATGAATAGGGAAATTGACGTGATTTGTCCTGCTAATGTTAGGGAGTGTTAACATTGTGGTTGCCTATATACTTGTTTTATTTTATATATAAAAAAAGAAAAAAAAATGTGAAAAAGAAGAAGAAAATGAGGAGAATTAAAGCTCCAGTATTTTGTTGAGATTGTTGAAATGGAGGATGGGATTACGTCCTCTTCTCGTAATTTAAGAAATGGACATGGAAACCACGTTAGAGACTCGAGTTCATCGAGAGTGCACCTTTCGAATATTATTCCAAAATCTGTTAAAACATTCTTTATGCTTTATAAAAGAAACTTGTTGCTAAAGGTGACCACATTAGTTAGTTCACCCCTAACGGAGAGTTGGGTCTGAGCAGAGATTACCTTTTTATTTATTGGAAGTCAATTGCCGTTCTTGATTTATTTCACATTATCTTTGAATTCGTAAACACCAAGTGTGGGGGAAATGCAATAAGGTTTGATTGATTAGAATAAGGGTTAAGTTGCACGAGTTATCTTTCGACTCTTATTAGTATAGACTTTGCTTGAGGACAAGCAAATTGATAAATGTGGGCGAGTTGTTTGGTATGATTTTGTGATGATTCTTGGTATTGTTTTGCATATCATTTTCAGTGGTTTGTCCTATTTATGCCGTTGGTTTGATTAGTATTTGTCGAATTGAACTTATTTGGTTTGTTTCGATGTTTTACAGAAATATGGCATTAAATAGGATAAATTTATCTACCAAGAATGATCTTATATTGAAGAGCATTTGACAGGAGTTCGAGGCTAAAACTATGCGTGAATCGGAGTTCGACGAAGGAGAACGGGTCGAACGACCAAAGTCGCGACGGCACCCCGTCGCATGGCTGCGCGCCACAAGACCCACGCCCACAAGACGCCCGCGACACGCCCGCGCCCAAAGACTCGGCCACCCAGCGGCTTGTTCGGCGCGTTCGCCAATTCTCCTCGCGCTCCAGAGGAGCGCACTCCACCTCCCAGCGCCCGCCGAAGACCCAGCGCCCACTCAAGACCCAGCGCCCGGCGCTTAATCGGCGCCACCTCCAGCACAGATCTCCAGCAAGCGTTCCAGACTTTTTCTTCCGCGCCTGAACACAAAGACACCAGCCAGCGGCGCGACCCCAAACCGGCCCCCCGCCCAAGGCCTCACTATTCCAGCAAGCTGTCCAAACCGGCGTTCAGCCGCATTTTCCAATAAGCGTTCGCCGTCGTCTGGCGCCGACAACAAGCAGCCGCCCAGCGCTCAAGCTGGCGCTGGCCGCCAGCTTATTCTCTTCACAAGGCCTGCAACGCCGCCCCGACACCTGCCTGCCTGGCCAAGGCTTCCACCCGCATGCCGGCGCCACTGGAGCCGTCCCGCGCTGCGCTACACGCCCACCCGCGCTTCGCTTCCCGCAAATCACAGACCACGCCGCCACCAGCGGCGTTCGACTCAACCGGCGCCGCCGCAGCGCTTCTCTATCATTTTCCATTTGGCGCTCAACCCGAGCCGAGTTCACTTCTAATACGTAATGTATTTTGAGCCGGCACAAGATACGTAATCGGGCGCCGCTTTCAAGTCGAATACTTTCCCAACCGCGCATTTGCACCGACGCCACCTTCGCTAATATATATTTGATCGCTTTTAGGTCGAAAAGAGTTCTTCGCTTTTGTTCCTTTTTCTGACATGGCGCGGTTCCATCGCCTTCCTTCCGGAATTCTTCGACAATGTAGTTAGATTCATAGTTTTAATTTTGCTTTCGTTTCATTGAACAATCTTGTTTAACAATTTATGCTTTGATTATCGCTCTTTCGTAATCAATTTCATAGTGTTTTGTTTGATGGTTTCGTGGGATTCAATTTCATAAGTGACAATGAAGTGTTCTCGTGTTTCCATCAATTTACATTGCTTAATGATTTCTTGCTTTCGCTTAATTCATGTTCTTGTTGGTTGATCGATGTTTATTGTTCATTTACGAGTAGACTTAGATTAGGGCTCGACGAACCCTAAGAATACGCTTGCTCTCGCTTTTGTTTACCGCTTTCGATTTATCGATTCAGAGTTCAACTAGGGATCGACAACCCTAGTTTAGATTTATCGCTTTATTAGTATAGCTCGGGATCGACAACCCCTAGCTAGGATGTCATTAATTCCTCGTATTTCAATTCTTGCATGTTCAACCCTCGTTGATGTTAGAATGTTTAGATTTAATCGCTCAGGCACAACACAAACAATGGCCCCGTTAAGTTTTCCTTGAGAGACGACTCGTGTTAACTTATCACGCCACGATTACCTCGCATTTATCATAGTAATTTGAGTGTGTTTTAGCTCGATCGCACCCGTCCTGCACTCAACTTCTCGATGCCCGCCATGAGATCCCGCACGCCCGTGTCGTGTCCATGATCCTCGTGAAAGGAGCAATACTTTTTTTCGATCGGCGCTGGCCTCCCAACATGGGCCGAGGCTTCTAACATGTTCATATGGAGCTTATAGATCTCCGCCTAGATTTCGCCAAGGGTGTATACCGAGGCCGCTCGGTTATAATGAGGCCCGAGCCTAGACTCTATCAGGCCACGCCAGATTCTTTCTAAG
This sequence comes from Salvia rosmarinus, assembly GCA_036937905.1. Lineage (NCBI taxonomy): Eukaryota > Viridiplantae > Streptophyta > Magnoliopsida > Lamiales > Lamiaceae > Salvia > Salvia rosmarinus. Next base: position 50,724 of record JAODLM010000624.1, read on the forward strand.
GCACTTCACGATCTCGCCTCGATCTCCTCGACCATCCTCTTCCTCTTCTTGTCGTAGGGCTCCATCTTTTCCGCTTGCGCTTCCTATCCGCTTCGTCTGCTTTGGCGAACCGATCCGCTATGCGCCACAGCTCTAACGTAGTACGAGGCTCGTGCTTGACGATCTCCTTATATAGGCCCCGTGTAAGATACCGCTGGAAAGCCGAGATAATAAGGAGGTCGCTTATGTCTTCGACTTTAGGCATTCCTTGTCAACTCGGTCATGAAGTCGCCGATGGACTCACCTCGGTCTTGTCTCACGGTGAGAGACGAGCCGATGTGGTCTCGACTCACTTTTGGACGAACCTTCGATGAAAGGCTTCCATTAGATCTCAGAAGATCTAATGCTACCGTAGGTAAACTGTCGAACCACCGACGGGCGTTGTCGATCAAGAACTCCGGAACAAATTTGCACATGTGAATGGTGTTGACGCCGGTTGATCATGTTGTAATCGAATTGAGAAAGGAAGTTTTGCGATCCCGCCGTCCGTCAGAGGGAGCGATACTGCACCCGCATTGTCCGGGAGAGGGTGTCGAGTATCTCATCGAGAAAGGGTAATGATCCTCCCGTATCCATCGAACCTCCTCCCGAGATCAAGACCGAGGTCGCCGGCCGACTCGTTATAATGGCGGGGATCGCATCGTGATGATCACGACATCCCGCCACGCCGCCGCTTATCTCGTGTACGGGTTGGTTAGGAAACCAACTCGTAGGGTATTATCCGCAAGACGAGCGCCTATCATCCGGAGGTCGTGAGCCACCTCGCCGTGCCGCCTCGTGCTTTGACGGGCTTCGCATCCCGTTTCTTCGTGACGATGCCGACCTTGTTCTCGGTGAGGTAATCAGGAAGCTCTCCTTATTCTTTTCGAGAATCTTTAACCGCCTCGTCGAGGTTCAATCATGGTGCTGGGGTTCCTCTCGCTGTCGCTATGACCTCCTTCGCTATGGTACTCTTCTTCTTCACGCAGATAGGGTCGCCTCGCCATCGAGACTCGAATGTGTCCTTCGAGTCGATTCTTATCGGGCTTTTCCTAGCCGAAGTTCGGGCCCCGCCGCCATTGTCACGGTGAGTACCGGATGTAATGCTTCTTATATTCATCGTTGTTCGATTGTTACCCGAAAAGATCGAAACACAAAATTTCGCTTCCCATGCATCGGCGCCAAGGATCGATCCGGTTTTCGTTAGGTAATAAATGCAATAAAGAACACGAGGAGTTAACGTGGTTCGATCTTTAAAATAGATCTATGTCCACGAGCAAGAGAGTGTATGTGTATTTGAGTGTGTAAGCGATTACAAAGAGTGTAGATGATCTTCTTCCGTCTAATCTAGCCTCTGTTTATGAACCATAATATTGAGTTCGACTCTAATACAAAGTCTTCTCTCATAAGGATTCTTTTAGATATGCATCCGAATATTCTATGTCTCCACGTGTGATATGAGTTGTAGTTGGTTTAGGAGTCTTCTTTGGCCGAATTCACATAGGCCGAGCTTTATAGTCGGGACCTATTTGTATTGGGCCTCTTCTTGGGCCAAACTTACGTAGATCGAGCTTAATGTCGACCCATTTATATCGCCCGACGCCGCCCAGAATGGGTCGATCCTATCAAAATCCATTAAGATTATCATCCCAAAATATTGCAAATATATCTTGTTTGCATCAGTATTTATCGTGAAAAATCCAAGATTCGAAATATATCAGTCTCCTATCCAATTGTTAAATAAGACAAAGCAACATCCCAATAAATAATGATCACTTTCCCATTATATTAAAAGCAATATTACCGAAAGAAAAAGAGTAACACTATAACATTTTTATTTGAATACTAAAAAGTGATGAAACAACATCAATATATTTTGAATAAATAAGCAATATCCCAAGAATTGATAAGTATTTCTCAAATATATCAAAAGCAATCTTAAAGCAACAAATAAACAACAGTTACAACAGTCTAAAATTTTTATTCGAATACTAAAAAAATGATGAATAATTGCTAGAATTAGAACACAGAAAATACATCCCAAAACCTAATAAACATTTCCCAATTTTAAATTCAAATAAAACAAATACTATATATATATATTTTCAAATAATGAAACGCCATTACACGGATGGTTCTTTAATTTTTTTTTATCCATGAACTGATTAATATCCAATTTTCACAACAACAAAAAATGAAAGAAAAGAAAACTGAATCTTCAATGAAGAGATAAATAAAAAATAAAAAAATCTTCAAATATTTGAGTGAGGACAACTCCACACTCAAATGCCTTGATTGTGGAGATCATGGCTTAAGTTGTGCATAAAATACAAGATTGCTCATTTTGAGGTTTACACCGACTCTTTCCTTGCAGCCACTAAACTGGAGGAGGAAGATGAGTTACTTCCAGAAGATATAGTAGAGATTTTAAGGATTTTGAGAGAGAATTTTCTTATTGAGGTTAAATACATGTATAGATTTGTCAATAGGATAGCTCATAATCTTACGTAATACACGTTGTATCTTTTAGGATTATCTAGATAGAGAACTTTTCTTTGTGGTTGGAACACATTATTTTGGAAGATTTGAATGGAAGAATAATTATTTATTTATTTAAAAAAACTATTTTATATATTATATTACACAAATAGATATATTGTGATTAGAAAGAAAGTTTCTTTTTTTCTAGAAGAGATTATAATGAAAGTATTAGATAAGAGAAGAAGATGAAAAAAAATATATGAGAAAGGGGGGGACAACGTATGCAGGCTAAGAGTCACTCCTCTGCATGTTGTGGGCCCAACACACAGGTTGTGACATTTCTTCTTCACCCTAACAAAATGTTCCATTCTCTTTATCCAATGACAAGTCTACGCGCTCTCTCAATTTTCAGTATGAGGGGCCCGGCCCCACTTGATTAACAATATATTTCTTGTCCAATATTTTTCATATTCGTGTTATCTAATTATAAAAACTACCAATCATATATATAAAAGGTGAGATTTAGCTTCGTTATGTTGAGAGTGTCACATCGATGAATTTCATGAAAAAGAGAGGAAAAAAAATCATGTTGTCTAATAAAACTCGTATGTGGTTTGTGCAGGTAGTTAATTGTCGGAAATCAAGTCTTAGGTATTTCATTAGTGATACAAGCTAATTCATAATTGTATTCTTCAAGAAGTTTGATTTGGTCTTTCGAGCTAGCGGGGCTCCCAGTTCCAAAAGAGGAAATTCTTTTTCAGGGAGTTCTCATACCCCACTATTATAATACGAGATCACCAGAACTCAACGCTAAGCTAGTATAATTTGTTTAATGTTAATGCGAAATCATCCTAAAGAGGTGAATTCCCACACATCAACCCAAGCAGAAGAATGTGAGATAAATTACAACGACCAACGACAAGGTTTGTGAAAGACTTCATCTAATGTCCCACAAGAAGTTTAGACTTTCCATTTACATTTTGAGTGGTGAATGACTCCACTAAAGTTAAGTACATGTAAATAGCGATAATTTTATTGGTATTACTTGTTGAAAATATAGGGTCCTAAATTAACAACTATTTATAATAGTGAAACCTGACTTGATAATAACAAATTTGGCTATTAAATCTTTATTTGATAACTATTCATTGATTAAAATTATAGCTACAACTTGATATTTATAAGGATGTATCATAAAGGACTCACAGATCAACCAGACCTGTATGCATCGAAACTACCAAAATAAATCAAACCCTACTAAGTACTAAACATCAATTTACAATTAATGATTGTCAAATTATGAAATAACAAAATTACATAGGACTCGGGTCGTATCACATAGTTTTTCAATAATTAATAGTATAGTACCCCCGCATGTGAAAGTCCCCACCCTATTTGTCTATTATTTTCGGGTTTTGTGGTAAAGTGATCATGTATCCTTGGAAAAATATTGGCATTATGATAAATCAATCGCAATTCAAAATACGAGGTGGTCTCATATGCATTTTCATATATATATATGATAGAATATTTTTTAAGATAAACGATATTTTTTCAATCAAACGACGCTTTCAAATTAAAGTGTAAAAACAAATGATGCTTTTTTCAAACAGAATCGATACGTTTGTCGTAATAAATGATACATTTATCCGTCTACATACATGAGTTTTTGTGTTAAAATATACATTTGTTGTGGCATTTGTTCTAAGTCAATATTTTTAAAATAGATTTTAATTCTGACTATACTGATTATATTTTTCTTTATTTTTTCTTTCTAAAAGAATAGGCTTCTAATACTTCAATTATTTATTACATATTTTATGAGGGAAAGTAATGTGAGCGGGCGATTGGGAAGTAGGTGTAGACACGGTAGGTACCAGACTATCTAAGAATGTACATGAAAATGTCATCTTTGTACTCTAAAAAGTCTTCTCCATGTAATTGAGTAATTGTAAGGACATTTGAAGCATACTGCCACAATTAGCCAGCTATCGGCATAAATTTTGTAATACCCCATATTCTTATAACTCGATTGTTGTTAAGCACGTAATTAATTAGAAATTAATTACGTGAGTGACTAGGAACAATGCATCCTCGATAAGATTTCATAAAGTTTTAACTCAAAGAATTATTTTAGAATTTTAAGTTGATTGATTAATCGATAAATCTTTCACTATTATCTTATTTCGACGCTTAGATTTAAAAAGAGTGATTTATGAAAGTTTCGATTTACTAGAAATTTCTATATTTCTAGTTGCTTTATATTGATTTAATAATTTCAAGTACATCATATTATTATTATTTTAGCTTGTATTATTAAAGAATTCTCTAGAACAATTAGCTTCTTAAAGAAGCTAAAATATAGCTTATGTTGGAAGCCATTTATAAGCTTATTCTAGAAACTTCCCAATGCTTGTGAAAGAAGATTTCAATAGTAACTAAGACCCCTATAGATATATGTTCCTTAAGCTTATCCAAGACTTTTCTTCACCATTTTTCATCCTCTCTCTTTCCAAAATTTTCGAGAAACACATTCCACACACACCACCGAAATTCCTCCTCCAAACTCAAGATCCGGACCTCCAATCTTCTTCAACTCGGTAGATCGATGTCTTAAGGAGGTAGATCTCTAACTTTATTCAAATTTTGAAGAGGAAATCAAAGAGAAAACCCACCCGCAATTCCTCACATGTTTCGGCCATTAGGCCCTTTTTCTTACGGGTTTTGATCTTTGATTTCTAGTTGATACATGCATAGATCTACCTATTATGAGTGATATTATGTTGAGAAATCAAAGAAAAATCCTTTGTTCATGCTCCCAAAGTTTCGGCCATCATGGGCCTTGTTCCATAAATTTTTGTTCTTCGATTCTTAGCCTATTTATACATAGATCTATCATTTTAGAAGTAATTTATGCTTGATCCATGATTTGATTTATTGTTTCAAAGAAAAACCTAAACTTTATTAAGAACCTTAATTTTTATATTGAGGATTTGTTGTAATTCTTGAATCAAGCTTAGATCTATGAAATTAGAGATGATTAAACATGTTTAGAGTTGATTTCGGAAACAAAAATCGAACACTTCATTTTTCTTGAGTTGACCGAAAATTATAGCCTTAATTTTAAGATGTTTTGGCTTTGATTTGTTTAAAATAAGCTTGTAGTTATGTAATTATATATCTATGATTGTGTTTTATGAAAGAAATTGGGATTAAATCCAACGATATGAAAACCCTATATTAAAGTGTGTATGTAATGTCGAGAACTCATTATATTGATTTTAATTGGGTTGTTTGATTTCAAAAGTATGATCTAGTATATGAAATTAGTCTATTTTGAATTATTGAGATTTTTCACGCTTATACTGAAAAATTTGGATTTCGTTAGTTTGCGTTTTACAAAGGATTTTGTGATTTTAACTTGATATGTGAGAATTGATTTCAAAACATAGATTCTTTTGATTATATAGCTTGATCAAGACTTACTCGATCAAAGTTCCAAAGGAAAAGATTTGGAAGTTAAAGATTTTATTATACCGATATGATATATGGAGTTGAAAAGATTTAAGTTCTCATAAACTACATTCTTAATAAGTTAAACAGTTTAGTTTTGGGATGCATCACCCAAGCGAGCTTAGCTTAACCATAGAGTATCGAGAGTTTTAGTAGAGGCTAAGAGTTAGAAACCTTAGTTCATCTTTCCGATTTATTCCTCTTATTTCCTTATTAAGGAACAAGTGGAAGCAGCAATAGAGATCAAGAAAGGAAAAGCGGAAAGTCGAGTGTTTTGATTTCCGTGTGGGCTTTCTAAACTAAAATATGTTTATGCACAAGTTTATGAAAATGAGCATGTGAATTTTATAAAGTTAATCGACTTGCTGCTTTTTGAGCATACCGCATATTACCCATCTACGAGATCGACGATATCGGCCCTATGCTGACGAATTTGCTAGTGGGTTTGGTACACAGTGGCCTTTGGCCAAGGTGTTTGAGAAGGAGTCATACTTCTCAACACAAGAGTGCGAGATATGGTGTTTATTTAAGATTTGTCTCAGACATGTTATGATGAGAATTGTTAGCACGTCATTGATCATTAAGTAAGAGATTTCTTAAAGCATGATTCATAGGTTATTTCTTAAAACCCTATGAATCTAAGAAAGTGGCAAGTCGATTATATAGCTCTAAGAGCATGTTTCAATTGTTTTCGCAATCGCCCACCGAGTGCATCAAGTACTCATGCCCGCATGTATTTCTAAATGCGCGGTAGTGAGATGACAACAGAGATCGAATGTCGAGCGAAGACCTATTTTGTCATGTTTTATGTTCGCCGGGTTTATGTCTTCACACATAAACTCGCCTACTCTTTGCCGCCAACTCTTGTTATGATTTTGATGTATTATGATACGTAGTTCGATGGGTTGACATTTGATGACATCTTTGAATTCATCATGGCACCAGCTGCTAAATTGATTTGTACCCAACTTTGGTCATTTGGTTAATCACGGTGTCTAATGACTCGCCTTTCTTTAAAATGACAACTGCTTATATTTTCGAGTCTCTTGAAATAGTTAGTCATTTCATTTCCTTCCGCCGTCACACTCCGATTAGAGCTTGTTGCGATTAGATAGGTCGGGGCGTGACAAATTTTCATGTGTACTTAGTTACCATTGAGATGTTAGAAAATTGATTTTAAAATGGAAAAAAGTTGATAGGTTTGGGGATGCGTTGTAATTACCTATACATTATGGTAATTTTGTGTAAGTCAAAAGGATACTATACTTGTATATCAATCTGGTCGGTTCGACTTCAAAATTGAACTAAACTGTGCATAGTATTTAGGAAATACGTATTTAATATAAATACTTTTGAAATACATCCAAAATACGTATTAAGTTTTTTTTTGTTTTTAATAAATGCAATACGTATTTAATATAGTCAAATACATTTTTATAAAAGTCAAATACGTAAATTAGATTTTAATATACAAAAATAAAATAAAATAAAGAATACCCATTTCATTTATCACACTCACGCCACGGAGGAGACAACACCGCCACCGTTGTGCATGCGTCGCTTGACCATTGCGCTGCTGTCGATCGGACCGCCTCAATCGCCGCCTCGCTTGCCAGCCAGCCGCCCCGGTAAGTTCCCGACTTGCTTTCATTTTGCTGCAGCTATTTTATTTTTCGTTTTGTTGCTTTGTTTGTTGTTGTTGTTTTGTTGTTGTTCTTGTCTCATTGTTACTTGTTGTTGGTTCTATTGCTATTTGTCGTTGTCGTTGTTGTTTTGTCGTTGGCTTGCAGCTTGTTGTTGCTTGTAATTATTTTGCTTTTCTCGTTGTTTTATTCCCATTCCATTAATCGTTGTCCATTCCATTAATTGTTGCTCAATTCCTTTGATTCCTCTTTATATTTATTAATTGATGATTTGATTAATTAATTGTAAAATAATAATCATTCTAATAATATTACGATTTGTATATATTAATTGTAAGTTACTAAGTTTGTATTCCTCTTTTGTATATGTTAACAATATTCATCTTTTGTAGTTTTATTTTGATATACACGATTCTACATTAATTTAATAATAATATTATTAATAACATATAAAAATATAAACATATTATTAATGTATTCTATTTGGATTTTTGGAAAATGGACACATTTTCGTATTGTGTATTCGTAAACGTATTGATGCTCCTTAGCTTGTTCTAAATCTACTGACTCTTAATCAATTGAGCTAAGCCCATATGAAGGATTTCAATACATCCTTTTTGACGTAAGATGCTTCTCAGCATGACCAGCTAGTGTGTCTGGCTAGAAAAAGATATTCAAAATGATAGATATTTAGGAAAATGATCATTAATCAAATCCATGGGATGTAGTATAGCAAGAAGAATATTGCGATATTGTGACTGAATGAGAGGCACACGGGCATAAACCGATCAACTTCAATACATATCAAAAACTACATAGCTGATACCAGTGAACACAACAGAAGTGACAAAGTACTTCACCTGTCCAAAAAGTAAGTCTGTACAAAAGAAAAATAATATGAAGTCAACAAATATCAACATCATTGCAAGAAATACATGACAGGAAATGCATTTAAAGTTTTCTCGTAATCACACTGATATATGTTCTAGCAGTTATACCTTCCACTTGGAACTTACAACATCTGACTGCTCCATGACCTTCTTAATAACCGAGAGATCTATCAATAAAAAAACTGACTTTAAGCTTAACTTCTCAGCGTATCGAGCCGATCTCCAAAGCCAATGCTTCCACTTAATTTTTAGGCCATTTGATTGTCATTATATTTAGCAAATTGGCGACACTATATCACATATTACATAAATTTAAAAGTATGCTCAATTAATTGACAAAAAAAAAAAAAAAGTATGCTCAATTATAAATGAGACGGCTGATAGGATAAGGCCCAACCTGTCGTGCCCAAGCATCGTGCCCAATAAAGTAAATCGACGCTCAAGCTCTGGCTCGGACAAGTTCGCCCAAGAAGACCCCTAAAACCAGTGGGAACGCATTCAGATCCTATCCAAGATCTCGAATCCTAGTTAGAGAAGACCTCGGATTTAAGATCTAGGTCTAAATAATTGTGTATAAATAGAGGCTAGATTAGACGGAATAGATCATTCACACTCTTTGTAATCGCTTACACATTCAATACACGAATACTCTCTCGCTCCGTGGACGAGATCTAATTCAAAGATCAAACCACGAAATCCCTTGTGTTCTTCTCGCATTTATTTCCCTAACGAAATTAAGATCGATCACGGCGCCGCCTGTGGAAACGAAATTTTGTGCTTGATCAACCACCGCATTTGTGGAAATAATCATGACCGTGTACACCGAAGTCATGCATCCAGGATCGCCGCCGGCAACAACGACGCCGACGGCGAGAGGGGAACGCCGAGCTCACTGGAAGAGCCCGATCGAGAAGAAACCCCAAAGATATGTCCAAAGTCTCTACGAGCACGGACACCCCGCCCGCAAGAGGCAGATACCATAGCGGGCGAGATCGCAGCAACAATCCAGGGAACCTCCGCTCGCAGTAAACCTCGACGACGCTGCAAGGGTTTCGAGAAAATAAGGAGAGCTTTCTCCGGCACTCGAAGCACGTGGTCGGCCACGCCCCAAGACGTAAACGCCAAGCCTCATCTAGGTACGGCATCACAACGAGAGGTCGGGCCCAAACCGACCGCGGAAGGAACGAGCAACGCGGAGAGACGTCGTGACCGCCACGGCCGCCCCGATCACCGTAACGAGTTCGATCACAACTCCGCCCGCCTCCAAGGAACGAGCAGCAAGAAAAGGCATCATGGCCGCCGTGAAGTCGGTCCGAGTCACCAAACGAGTTCGATCGTCGAACTCCGTCCCACCCCCGGGGCGGCTTCGACTGGGTACGGAAAATAGTCACCCTGCTCTCAAACAGATACTCAACACTCCACTCCCGGATAAATACGGCACCGAGCGCCGCCCCTATGACGGATCGAGGGACCCACGTAACTTTCTCTCGCAGCTCCAATACAACATGATCAACCAACGCCTCAAAGACAGCTCATATGTGCAAACTCTTCCCGAGTTACTCGCCGACAACGCCCGCCGGTGGTTCGGCAGCCCCGCCACGGAAGCATCGGCCCTATCGAGACAGGATGGCGCCTTCCATCGAAGGTTCTTCCGTAGCGAGTCAAAACATCGTCGCACACCTCCTCACCGTGAGGCAAAGCCGTAACGAGTCCATCGCGACTTCATGACGAGGTTTAACAAGGAGTGTTTGAAGGTCCAAGACGTGAACGACTGTTAATCATCTCGCCTTCCAAACGGCATCTTGCCGGGGCCTTATACCGAGAGATCGCTGGCACGAACCCCGTCTCGCGACGGAGCTGCATGATAGTCGACCGGTTCGCCAAAGCGGACGAGGCTGATAAGAAGAAGCGCCTGGCGCATGCAGAGCCCTCGGAAAAGAAAGAAGAGATGAAGGACGGGAGATCGAAACCAAGGCCGGCGAAGCACCTTGAAAAGATTACATCGCCCTATAAAGTCCAAGCTCGGGTCCACGCGACACCTCTGAGCGACCTCAATACACCCCGCTGACGGCCGAGGGCGTAAATCCACGACTCCATATGAACCTGCTCGAGAAGCCTCGACCGATGACGGAGGAAAGAGGCGCCGAACCGTGGATAAGTATTGCTCATTCCATGGAGACTATGTGCACGACATCGAGGAGCAAAGAACTCATGGGAGAGATAGAGATGTTGGTTCGTGATGGACCCCAAGAAGTATTATGATGTGGTCGCCAAGCCGACCAGAGAGAAGAGAAGAGAAAGCAAAGGAAGAGGGAAATTACGCCCATAAAAAAGCGAAGACGAATCCGACGAGGAAGGAGACGACGAGTCCCAATATGACGGGTGATCTCCACTATTACGGGCTCCCCGTGGAGTCACGAATTCCTCCCCCAAGGCCGGCCTCAAGTCCTAAAACCGCGAGCCTAACAACAAGAGGTTCGTAAGGGGACGAGGCGATCACCTTCTCCGAGGACGACCCGCACCAAGCAATAGTACCCCACCGTGACGCTACCGGTGATCCGTGCAATGGTCGCGAATAAGTTGGTGAAGCGTGTACATTGATAGCGGCGCGTCGGTAAGCATCATTTTCAAGGAATGTTTTGACAAGCTAGGGATAGAAGAAGCGCACAAGCCGCCGCCACTCCAAGCTTCGCCCAAGAAGAGACGCCCGAAGGGATAATTGAGCTACCCGTCACGGTGGGAAGTCACCAACGAGCTCCACCAAGGTGGTGCAATTCTTCAGAGTGAAGGCCCACTCGCCATATAACATCATACTAGGGCGAGATTGGCTGAACAGAAGGGCGGTATGCTCAACGCACCACCCGACAATGAAGATACCCACCACAAGGGAATGTACCGTGATCCGAGGTGATCAAAAGCAAGCCAAGGAATGTATGCAGGTTGCCTTTTACGAGGTGCGTGGACCTCGGTCCAAAGACCACAGTGCATAGCAATTAAAGGAACCCGAGGAGTTGAGTCAAGAAGTACATCGCCACTCCCCGACAACCAAAGCGGAAGAGGTCGCGATTGTATCTAAGACGAGCCCTTAAAGGTCGCCAAAGTTGGTCTCACCAAGGCACCGAAATAAAGAATCGATCATCCAACTCCTCACGGAATTCGAGATGTGTTTGCTTGGTCTCCCTCGACATGACCGAGTCTCACCAAGTATCATCACCACCGCTCAACATCGACCCAAACATGAAACCGCCTCGATGTAAAAGAATTTTTGCAACGAACGGAACCAAGTCATTCATGACGAGGTGAACCACCGTTAAAAGCCCGCATAATCGCTCGAGGTCAAATATCCGACCGGATAGCCAACCCTGATGGTGAAGAAAGGAGGAGGGATGGCGAATGTGTATCGACTACACCGACCTCAACAAACATCGCCCAAAGGATTGCTATCCCTTCCCAACATTGACAAGAAGGTCGACGGTGGTCGGATACGAAGTCTTCAGCTGACTTATACAAAGGGTATCACCAAGTCCCGATGGACGACGAAGACGCCCAAGACAGCCTTCATTACGAGACTTGAGTCTTTGCGTATAAAAGATGCACCGCCTCAAGAATGCAGGGGCTACCTATCAAAGGATGGTGGACAAAATATTTCACCCTACATAGGTCGAATGTGGAGGTATACGAGACGACATCGCCGTCAAAAGCAAGGAGGAAGTCGATGTGTTGCCGACCGGATCGTCCCTCGCCTTCTTCAAAAATCAACTCAAGTCGAACCCCAGTGCACGCTTGCGTCCGTCTGGAAGTTCTTAGGTGCTTTGGGTTTCACAAGAAGGGCTAAAAGCCAACCCGTCCAAGGTCCAAACCATTTTGGAAATGAACATGCCAAAGACCATCCATGACGTACATGGTGAAGTCGACAGTCAGATAGTCAAGACCGAGCCGCTTTCAAAAGTCATGGATAAGCAGCCACCCTTCTTCAAGATACTCAAAAGGCCCCAAATTCTCATGGATGATGTACAAGTCCGCCTTTGAAGATCTCAAGAGCTACTCGCCAAACTCCCCACTCTATCCGTCCCGAAAGAGGAGAGATCCTTTACTCTACCTCGCCACCCGGACGAATCCATAAGTGCGCCTGAGTACGAGAGGAAGGACGTCGCTCCCATGTATTTCATCACCGAGTACTAAAGGTCTTAAACGAGGTATCGCCCTGAGAAGCTTGCCTTAGCATTGGTAAACGCTGAGGAGACTACGTCCATACTTCCATGCACATCCCATACAAGTCCTCATCGACTACCCACTTCGGCAAGTATTGACGGTTCAAGCCTCGGGAGAATCGCGAAATGGGCAATCGAATCTGGCGAGCACGATATATCCTTCCGCCCGCCAGCCATCAAAGGTCAAGCCTCAGCGGTTTCCTTACGAGGCTAACTTCATCGAGAAACCAAGCCCACCGAGTCCAGACGATTTATGCCGGCCGAACCAATGGATGAAATACCAAAGGAGTCTTGGCAACTCTACGCTGACGGGCTTGGGAAAACGGGTAGCGGAGCAGAATCTTACTCCTAGGCCCGGACGGCCAAGAGTTCACCTACTCACCGGTTCACATTCAAAAATACGAACAACAAGTAGAGTATGAAGCTCGATCGCAGGACTTCGCCAGCTCAAAATCTCCAACACGAGCCGTGCAAGTTCACAAGGATTATCGTGTCGTAGTAAGCCAAATGTTGGGGAAATACGAAGCAAAAAGCAACAGGATGAAGAAATACCTTGGAAAAGCAAAAAGCCTGCAACGGATTTTCTCATACTTTCAGATAATTCGCATCCCAAGGGAGCAAAACAACCGAGCTGACATCTTAAGTAAATTGGCCTCGTCGTCAACGAGCCCGCCAGTAGAAGAAGTCCAAAATAGAAGCATAGACGATACCGATGACGGAGCCGAGGTCAACGTAGTCTCGGATGAAGAACCCAATTGATGACTCCCATTCAAGAGTACTGAGAAGGCGAACCGCCCCACGACAAGTTGGAAGCTAGGAGGATCCCAACAAATCTATGCGATATACAATTGAGCAAGGGTCCTATATGAAAGTCATATCTCCAAATCTCTTAAGGTGCTTGGGTCCGAACCGAGCTGATTACGCTCATGAGAAGTGCACGAAGGATCATGCGAAGTCACATCGGACCCCGAGCCTTATCAAAAAAAGTCATGAGACGGGATACTATCGCCAATGATGTTCCGTGACTCAATTGACCTTGTGAAAAGTGTCCAAGTGTCAACTCCATGGGAACGCATCGAGGCTACCGCGCAGACCGACCTCACCTCCATACAGCCCCTCGGCCGCTTATGCAATGGGGATCGACATCGTAGGCCCTTTTGTAAAGCACCGTGACAGCCCAATTCCTAATTGTTGCGATTGACTACTTCACGAAGTGGGTGGAAGTCGAGCCCTTGCAAAATCACAAGCAACGCCTCAACTTCGCCCCGAAGAACGTAGTATGTCGCTCGCATCCCTCATATCCTCCTTTTCGGACAACGGAACACAATTCACCGATAAGACATTCGAGAGAGTGGTGTCAAGAGCTTCTGATCCAACAAAATTCACCTCGGTGGCCCATCCTCGCAAATGGTCGGATCAAGTCACCAATAGACCATCATGAAGGGATCAAGACTGCCTCGACCGAGCTAAGGGCCTTTGGGTGGAAAATTTACCATGTGTCTTATGGTCATACCGAACAACACCCAGACCTCGAATGGAGAAACGCCTACGCTTTGGTGTATGGAACCAAGCAATGATCCCGCAGAAATTGGAGTACGAGTCCCACATCATCGACTTCTCCGTCAAGCAAATGGGGAAAATCTACGAGCTGATCTAGATCTACTCGAAGAAAAAGAGACCTCGCCACATCAAGGAAGCTCAGACAAGCAACAAGTGGCTCGGTATTACAACCAGATGTTAAAACCCGACAATTCCAAGTGGGCACCAGACCAAATAATGAAGTCAAGAAAGCTCACAGCTCGGCAAGTGGAAGCCACATGGAAGGACCTTACCGGTCGACGAAGTCCTCGGCAAAGGGCCTATAAGCTCGCCCAATTGTCCGTGAGCAATTACCCAACGATGGCACATCATTCATCCAAGAGATATTATGCATGTTGTCAAAGGTCGAGTCTTGTTCGGTCGTGTTTTCAGAGTCCTGCTTAATCGAGTCTCGAAGTCTTACTTTGTTTTACAAACTTGTTTTTTACGCCGCCTTTATCAATAAAATTTTATTGATTTTGCATGTCTTATTTGTCACTAATGCATAATTAATCTTCACCATTATTCTATACCCCACGGAGGACAAATTCCCTCGACGGAGGTCGATTACCTTCGCTTCATAATGAAGATGAATTTAAACGCGTAGGGGACCACCCTCCCGATGACCTCGGCAAAACAGAACCATTCCTACATACGAGATCGATTACCTTCGCTTATTTCAAGACGGTACTCTATGTAGACTAAATAAGGGACCACCCTCCCGATGACCTCGGCAAAAAACAAGAACCATTCCTACATACGAGATCGATTACCTTCGCTTATTTCAAGACGGACTTCTATGTAGACTAAATAAGGGACCACCCTCCCGATGACCTCGCAAAAACAGGAACCATTCCTACATACGAGATCGACACCTTCATTTATTTCAAGACGGTACTCTATGTAGACGAAATAAGGACCACCCTCCCGATGACCTCGGCAAAAAAATCGTTAATTTCGAAGACGAAACTCTCTACAAGGACGAGCTACCTTTCTACGAGAACGGATTCCTTCGTTTATTCCGAAGACAGAATTCTCTACGAGGACGAGCTACCTTTGTACGAGAACGGATTCCTTCGTTTATTCCGAAGACGGAACTCTCATCCTCTCTACCAGGACGAGCTACCTTTGTACGAGAACGGATTCCTTCGTTTATTCCGAAGACGGAACTCTCTACAAGGACGAACTCCCTTCATATATTACTTTTGTTCAATATAAAGTCAATACGAAGCAAATAAATCTTTCTTATTTCAAAAATAAGTTATGCAGGTTACATATTACGAGGGCGGAGGAGACCGGGAAAAACTGAGCCAATCCCTAGAAAAATCGGATTCAACACTCATCTATACTAATCCTACCTCACCTCGTCCCCGATCTACACTATGAGCTCGCCACCGACCTCGCCACTGATGATAGAGCTCGCAAGATCGACCTCGGCCGCCGATGACGCCCGGCTCGCTCCTTGAGGATCCACGTCGCTCTTGGGCCATAGCGCGCCTCTCTTGAGCTATCCGCCGGATCGTCAAAATTCGAGCATTTATTGTAGTCCGGCAGCATAGAAACCCGCGTAAGAAGAGGCCTCGTGCATCCCGTCGAAGCAGCTTCTTCGAGCTGTGGTTGTCGAGCAACGACGGTCTTGTATATGCCTCCCAGCTTTTAATTCAATGACTGCCCGTGAATCGCCGGAGGTCCGACCATATTCACGCCGGTACTCGCGACAACGGGCAATGGTCTCGACAACCTGCTTCAACATCCGAGATAGTCATCCCACCATTTCGATGGATGACCTCCTCGTACTCGGCATGCTCCTCGCCTATTAATTTAGCCTTCTCCTGGCGACCTCGAACGACTCCTCCATTGCAAAGACGAGCCTGGAGCTCGTCCACGCCTCTCGGGCAGCTCTATGCTTAATATCGACTCCGCACACATGGCCCAAATTGTCCCTTTATATGGAGGAGTTCGATATCTTTCAATTCCGTGAGTCGCGACAAGTCTTCGATTTGGTTCAACCAATGAGAAGCATCAAGATTTCGTGCTATAACCGAATAAAAGATAAGTTTCTTCACATAAACTCAGGATTTTATTAATATGCCCTTAGCGTAAACCAATGTACATTTACATTCAAAAAAAAAAAGAAGAAGGGATCAATCGACCCTCCGTAAGCTTCGGCCTGCTCACCTCGGCCGCCCGAGCTCCGGAAAGCCTCGGCCTCTTCCGCCTAACTTTGGCTCGCTCGGCTCGCCTCCTCAGAACTCCTGAGCCTCGTCGCCTTGGAAGCCCCAGTGCCGCCTCCCGACCCTTTGCACGATCAGCCATTAAAGCGCTCGGTCGTGGATCTCGGTCCACGAGACAAAGCGCGAATGCATTCACGCGGTCAACGTAACCGAGGACAAGTCAAGCTCTGCAAAGACGGAAGCTCCTTCCGGCCGCGGACAAGGACATCGAAATAGCCCGCCTCAGATATCATCCTCTATCTCCTCATACCCATACTTGGATTTATCCACCGGGTAGTCTCGGTGACTTCTTCGATCAGATCCGAGACGTGCGCTTATTGAGGACCCTACGCCTCACTAACCATCCCGAGAAGCCCCTGCACAGAATAGCCTCCGCAAATGCCCAAGCATCTCCCTCGCGAGCTCGCCACTTGGCCTCCCGACGGCGATCCTCCTCCACCTCTCGCCTTCATTAAAGCGACCTCGCCTCCGCCAATCGCCTAGCCTTGCCGCCTCCATCGCCCTCGCCGCCCATCGCCCGCCGCCGCCGCCGACCGCCTCGGCGGACCGCCGTATCCGCCGCCTTCTATTTTACGAGATCCGGAGCTTTGCCTCGCCTCGCTAATCTCTTGACGAGGAGAGTCTTCCTCCTCCATTTCATGAGCATACCGCCACCCCGCCAAACGGCTAACAACACCTTTCAAGAAGTCCGTTATGAGACCGACATCCGGGCCATCCCGGCAGTATCTTGGCACCTCGGCCGACACGACCTCAACCCCTATACGTAATCCCATCAGTCAAAGAATAAATTCTTTATACTACTTTACAAGCCATAAGAATAAGTACGCCACCTCGGGAAAGATAGGGGAGCTCACCGAGTGCCAACGACGACACATTCGGGTCGGCAAAGAACAGCTGCCTCGTGGATAGCACGCTTAACCTCTTAAAACGCTTAAGAGGCTGCGACTGGGGACTTCAAGCCTCCTCGCCGCTTGTGCATATCCTCGACATCCTTCAAAATCGAGGAGGGAGCTCGACACCTGCTCGAATTCTTCCTCTTCTTCTTCTTATCCCCATCAAGTTCACTACAAAATATACAAGAAGTCGTGGCATACACACACCTGGATAATCATGCAACAACAGATGTAAGAGAAGGAGGGCCTCACCCTTCACCGACTCCACCTCGCTGGCGTGGATCATAAGGGCTAAGCTCGTGGCGCAAGCTCGGCCTCGGTAAAGGCCTCATCCACGAGACCTACTTTTGTCCAAGGCCTCCTCCAGGCCACCGCCAATCTCGTCAACAATCACATCACGATCTTCTCCGATCGCCATATAAACTCAGTGATCCTCGAACCGACGTAAGAAAACTTCTTCGCCAGCCGAGATCTTCGATTTATCTTCGCTGATTTGTGACGGGGTGATAAATAATACCACCCCGAACCACCCTTCGCTTGCAAAACCGAGAACAAGCCCCAAAGTGAAAGGAAAATTATGCCGATGGGCATAGACACCTAGGCCCACCAGATGTCGGAAAGAATTTGGCGTGAAAGTTAAGTGATATGCCAACATCCTTGAAGTTCGACATATACACGAGGATAAGGAACACGAAGACCAGCCCGAGGCTGTCTTCGCATGAGATGAAACCTTCCTGAGGGGCACAAGCCCTATTCTCCTGACGGGGGCAACATAAACAATATCGAAAGAAATATAGTATTGAGACAATCTCTTTACATCGAGATTGTTAAGATAGAAGAAAAGAAGACACTTTATCAAAATCCCGAAGGGGAATATGCAAAACCGTCGGCTTAATCCGACTACGTACATGCATAACAACACGACCTTTCGGAAGATTTACTAGAAGAAGAAGAAGCCATAACTTACTTTTGGTTTATCAAGATGATGGTGATGAACTCCGAGACAACAATGGCGACGGTTACATACTTTTTTTCGAAGTTTGAAAGTCTCGAAATTTTGAAATAACAAAAGTGATATGAGAAATGGCGTATCAAGGAAGATATTCCCCATTATGCGCTTTATCGAATCCAACCGCCGCATTAAATGCATATCCCGTGTCCTCGACTCAACGACGGCAGAAAAATCCGTGTTCGGCCTCGCTTAACGCCCGTCAGTGATGCCAGACGAAGACCCCGCTTAACGCCGCCGTCGGTAAAGTCGGTCGAGAGGACCTCGGCAATGCCTCGTCGGTGAAGCCGACATACAGACCTAGGTTAAGCGCCTCGTCGGTGAAGTCACGAGGACTTCGCTTAACGCCCGCCGGTGAAGCCGACACGGCAGATCTGGATAAACGCCCGCCGTGAAGCGACAAGACCTCGGCTTAACGCCTCGCCAGCGGTCGGCCAGAGACCTCGCTTAACGCCTCGTCGGTGAAGCCAAACAGAAAACCTCGACTTAACGCCGGCAAGAGATAGTAACGGTACAAGCACAACCTCGGCAGATGCCTCTACAAACGCGCATATGACTTGGAAACATCGACATACCAAGTCGATCGTTCGCGCCTGCCTCGACATAAACAACCCCAAACCAACACGACCTCGTCAGATCTTTTGGGGGGTTGTGATAGGATATGGCCCAAGCATCGTGCCCAATACAAGTAAAGCGACGTCAAGCTCGGCGACAAGTTCGCCCAAGAAGACCCCTAAAACCGGTGGGAACGCAGGGCTCGGCCATATCTAAAAGAATCTTAATTCGAGAGGGATAGGATTAAGATCCTATCCAAGATCTCGAATCCTAGTTATAGAGACCTCGGATTTAAGATCTAGGTCTAAATAATTGTGTATAAACAGAGGCTAGATTAGACGGAATAGATCATTCACACTCTTTGTAATCGCTTCACACATTCAATACACTAATACTCTCTCTTGCTCGTGGACGAGATCTAATTCAAAGATCAAACCACGAAATCCCTTGTGTTCTTCTCGCATTTATTTCCCCAACGAAATTAAGATCGATCAACCACGAACTGCGCAGCGATTAGTGAGGGAAGAATCTCACCAAAGGTGGTGTCACGGTGAACCACTGAGGATCGGAGGGCGGCTACCGAGGAGTGACCATGTGAGAGAAAAATGAGAGAGAGCGGTAATGGGTCTCGGACTCGGAGGGCTACGGTTTCTTTTCAGATTTTTAAATTATATATTAATATAAAATAAAAATAGATGTACTCCTTCCATTCGCTTTAAGCGACTCATTGTTTATGATATGTAGATTAAAAGGATTATGTTTTGTATATAACGTGTTGTGGTTCACTTAAATTCGAGGTCGTAAAATGATTCTTTTTTGGATATGGGCCAAAATACGAGTCACTTATAGTGGAACAGAGTGGAAACCGACTTCGCTAACAACTATAAGCGAATCGATAACTGATTATTTTATAAACCAAATCGAACTGATAGAAAATTATCCATTCAATCAATTTTTCCGATTTGATTCAGTGCTTGCACAACCATAGCTAGGAGACGATAATAAAATTGTATTTTTCAAAAAAAAAAAGATAATTATAATCCCACATGTCCTTTTGCATGTGAATTGTTTTGTTGCAAAGTACTCCACTTAAGTTTTTCGCTCACCTAAAAACATCGAGACATCGGAATTGGGGGTAAAATTGCAAAGAAAATCAAAGGGTTGGATAGCATTGTAATTGTCCATACGCTGGGTATCTTACGAAAATATTCATATGACGAGATAAAAATGGTATTTTGTCCTTTTACTTTTACTAGATATAAGAGTTCAAATGAGATAATGGTGGACAAATTAGCATATGTTAATGCATTCTAGCATTCCTTCTATGTCATGTACGAGTATAATCTATATCATTTATTGTGGGGCCTAGAGTGAGTGTGTTAGGTATATAGGGGCGGAATAAACCTAGGCGATTTTTTTTTCGCCTTTCTCGGTCTTAACAAGAATGTAATCGAGTCGATGTCGAACTCTTTGATGACAAGAACTATCACTTAGCAAGATGCATCTCAGACTCGTAAGGCTTTCTCGTTCAACACTTCAAACGTTAAGATGAATTTGAGAGTAGGTCGATGCATCATGATGTCGATTGTTGAAGTCTCTAAGATTGTGTCCGAAATTAACATGAACATGTTGAGTGAAGGATATGCAATATAAAAACAAATACTAGAACATAAAATAAACAACCCAAAGATTTAACGTAGTCTGGAGAAATCCCTCATATACCTACAAACCTGACAAATAAGTGAATTCTAATTGACTTTATGAATTCTTTATTTTATACTTCCAAGAGAAGCGACTTTAGATCTTATGTACGAGATCATCCATCCCTAGGCTATTAGGTCAGGACCTCTTACCTTTGCATTCACCCAAGTAATTAGGCTACTGACGACTTTTAGGTTAGATACACCTTGCTTCTTATTTATGGCTTCACCGAACTTCTACCTTTACAACGCTTGGTTTGAGGCTATATTTCCACCTACCTGAGTGAGCTTTTACATTGAAGAACAAGGTTTAAGATAAGCTTCTCTAAAGAGATCGATTTCCTGATGATCTAAGTCAAGCAATTGTGACACATTATATCGCAGTTCTATTACAGATATTACATTGAAGTATGACTTAGAGATATGAGAGACTGGACCTAAGTAGTTTCACCGTATGGTGAAACCATCGAGATTTGGAAGAACGAATTTTGTTTAAGGCCCCATCGAAGTTGGAGTTATGTCTTCTTTTAAAGAGAACCAACATAGTTCTCCATATTTCTCCAATTGAGAAAGTTTTGTATTTATAGATGACTGAATTCAAACTAGCTTTTGGAAAAGAGCCTTTTCAAATTCAAACTCCATCAAGATAATACGACTGCTAGACTTGGCATCTTCTGTTTTGTCACCTACTGAGTCTGATAGATTCATTCGTCAAGCTAATAGTGAATATTACTCTTCTTCGTTAATGTCTCTCTTCAGTCTTTAGTTGAGTCCACATCTAATCCCATGCAAAGCCCATCGAACTTCTTTTGACTTCATCTTCAGATAATCTAATCTACGACTAACTTCATATCCTCTTAGTGAGTATCTGAATCATTCATGTTCTTCGATTTTATGATGCCTATATGACTCAGACTATCTGATGTCACAGTGACCATCAATTTGTTTGACTATTCAGGCCTCCTAAATCATTTCACTGAACTCAATCTTTTTTACAACATATCTTTCAAAGATTGAGCTCTTTGGTTTTAACCACATTGTTTGTTCTTTGAGACTTCATCAACTCGTCCCGATTGCTTCAAATCTTGAGACTTATCCTCCTCACGAGTCAATTGAGTTCGCCTTAATCGTTCCTTCTCGACATCTTTAGTTTGGCTTCCTCTAGACAACAACTTATCTAAGCAAAGTTCAACTCTCAAATGGATGAGTCGACTCAATGACAATTCATCATCGACTATCATCGGGTAGACATAACTTTATCTATATTTTCGCTTGGTTTTAAGAGTTAATCAAAACATTCTCAAATTCCCAACAATTTTCCCATTTTTATGATGACAAAACCTCATCTGAAATGATAACTTATGCGGATATAGGTTAACTCTGTGAACATTTAAGCGTATTCAGAGCCTGGGATTAGTCATCAAGTTGATTTGGTTGTTTTACTATAATAATTAAACCTAACTATAATCTAGCTAACTTTGCTATTCTATTACATCGTGTAAGAACACGACCTTAAATCTTCTTCAGACTGTTGAGTTATCCTCTTCAGCTTGGTTGTTACTATCTACTCATCCTAAAACAACTTCTGATTGCTGAGCCTGAAGCTTTATATCTTTCCATTTCTTGGTTGTTCTATAATTTTGTGACCTCAACAAGCTAGACTAGTTCTTACTCCCTCGACTGATCTTCCTGTTTTTTTTCTGTTATTATCATATATTGTTGGTAATTGATAGGATACGGCCCAACCACTAGGCCCAAGCATCGGGCCCAATATAAATTGGCCCAGACATCAAGCTCGGCCTACGCGAGTTCGGCCCAGGAAGACTCCTAAACCAACTATAACTCAAATCTCGCAAGTGGAGACGTAGAAGATTCGGATATCTAAAAGAATCGTAGATGCATATCTAAAAGAATCCTTATAGGAGAAGACTTTGTATTAGATTCGAACTCAATATCATCGTGTATAAATAGAGGCTAGATTAGACGGAAAAGGCCAGCTAGACTCTTTGTAATCACTCCTCATATTATCAACACATAAATACTCTCTCGCCCC
Source organism: Salvia rosmarinus (assembly GCA_036937905.1). Lineage (NCBI taxonomy): Eukaryota > Viridiplantae > Streptophyta > Magnoliopsida > Lamiales > Lamiaceae > Salvia > Salvia rosmarinus. The sequence goes on from JAODLM010000624.1 coordinate 73,502, forward strand.
ATGGACATAGATCTTTTTAACATATCGAACCACGTAAATTCCTTGTGTTCTTTGCGTATTTAATTCCCTAACAAAATTAAGATCGATCACTGGCGCCGTCTGTGGGAAACGAAATTTTGTGTTTTCGGTCAACCTTTGTTTACAGGGAATCAATCAAGACGATGAATACCAGAAGTCTCACATCCAGAGCCACTACTGGCAACAACAACAACAACGGTAGGATACGCCGAACTCGGCTCGGGAAAAGCCCGGTCAGAGAACCGATCCCCGAAGGGCATGTCCAAAGCCTCGACGGGCAAGACCATCCCATCCTACATGAAGAAGCAGAGTATAATAGCGAGGGAGGCTGCAACAGCAACCGAGAGGAACCTCCAGCTCCGCAGATAAGCCTTGACGAGGCAGTTAAAGGATTCCTTGAAAAGAACAAGGAAAGCTTCCTCCAGTACCTCAGCCAAGAGCAAGGTCGGCACATCACGAAGATAGGGGCGCCGAAGCCTCGTCAAAGCACGAGGCAGCACAGCGAGGTGAATCCCCCAGCCTCCGGATGATAGGCGCTCATACCTCTACACGGGTTGGGGCCCAAACCAACCGTGTAAGGGACGAGCAGCGCAGGGTAGAACGTCGTGATCGCCGCGAAGTCGGTCCCCATCATCAAAACGAGTTCAGTCGATGAACTCCGTCTCACTCCCCGGGAGGCGGGTTCGATGGATACGGGAAAATAATTACCCCGTTCTCAAACGGAATACTTGAAACTCCCCTCCCGGACAAGTACAGGGTGCCGAGCATCGCCCCTTATGACGGACTGAGGGATTCGCAAAACTTTCTCTCACAATTCCAGTATAATATGATCAACCAACGCCTCAACACCATCCATATGTGTAAACTCTTCCTGGAGTTACTGATCGACAACGTCCATCGGTGGTTCGACAATTTACCTCCTAGGAGTGTTGGATCTTACCGCGACCTGATGGGAGCCTTCCATCGAAGGTTCTTCCAGAAGGCCGAGTCCAAAACGACATCGGCACATCTCCTCACAGTGAGTCAAGGCCGAAACGAGTCCATCAGTGACTTTATGACCACGTTCAACAAGGAGAGCCTGAAAGTCGAAGATGTAAACGAGCTCCTCATCATCTCGGCCTTCCAAAACGGCATCTTGTCGGGGGCCCTATACCAAGAGATTGTCAAGTACGAACCCCGTACTGCGTCAGAACTGTGGCGCATAGCAGATCGGTTCGTCAAAGCGGATGACGCTGATAGAAAAAAGCGCGAAGCAGAAAAAGTGGAGCCCTCTGACAAAGGGAGGAAAGAGGATGGCCGAGGAGACCGAAACCAAGGCCGACGAAGTGCCTTGGAAAGAATACGTCGCCCAATAGAGTCTAGGCTCGGGCCGCGCAATAACCCGTAGCGACCCCAGTATACACCCTTGACGAAGTCAAGGGCGGAGATCTACGAGCTCCACATGAACATGTTTGAGAAGCCTCGACCAATGATAGGGGTCAAAGCCGATCCAAGGACAACATCTGCTCCTTCCATGAGGATTATGGGCACGACATCGAAGAATGCAGACCTCATGGTAGACATCGAAAATTTGGTACAGGACGGAGTCCTAAAGAAGTACCAAGGGCATGGCCGCGGTCGGTCAAGACTGAAGCCCCTACCGAGGTCGGAAGAAGAGGAAGCAAGAGAGAGAGAAACTATGCCTCACAAGAAAATAAGGCGCAACACTGACGAAGAGGGAGATGACGAGCCCCAATCGACGGGATCATCTCCACCATCATGGGGCTCCCTGGCGGAGTTACAAAGTCCTCTCTAAGGCCGAGGCCGAAGTCCCCATACCAACTCCACGCAAAACAAGAGGTTTAAAAGGGATGAGGCAATCACCTTCTCCGAGGATGACCCCGCATCACCGTAGTACCCCACCGTGATGCGATGGTGATCAAGCAAAGGGTCGCCAACAAGCCGGTAAAACGCGTGTACATCGGCGGTGGTGCGTCGAGAAGCATCCTCTTCAAGAATGCTTGACAAGTTAGGAGTTGAGGAGCGCCTCGCACCAGCCCGCTACCACTCGTAAGCTTTGTGCGAGGAAGAGACGCGCCCAGAAGGAATAATCGAACTACCCGTCACGGTAGGAAGAGCACCGATGAGCTCCACCAAGGTGGTACAGTTCTTCGTGGTAAAGGCTTACTCGCCGTATAACATCATATTGGGACGAGACTGGCTAAATGCAGTGAGGGCGGTATGCTCAATGTACCATCTGACAATGAAGATCCCCACAAAAGGAGGGGTAGCCGTGATCCAAGGAGATCAGAAACGGGCCAAAGAATGCATGCAAGTCGCCCTAAGAGGCGCATGGACTTCGATGCAAAGACCCACAAGCATAGCAATTAAAGAAACTCGGTGAGTTGAACCCGAAAGACGCCACCATCCCCGACCCGATAGAGGAGGTCGACTATATGAAGACGAGCCACCAAGGTCGCCAAAGTAGGTTCTAGGAAACTCAATTAAAAAGAGATCATCCAACTCCAAGGAATTCAGAGACGCTTTTGCTTGGCCACCCCTCGACATGACCGGGGTCTCGCCAAGTATTATCACCATCGGTTGAATATTGACCCGAGTGTAAAACCGCCTCGGCAAAGTAACGGATTTTTGCAACCGAAAAGAATCAGTCATCCATGACGAGGTGAATCAATTATTAAAAGCTCGTATATTGTTCGAAGTCAAGTATCTGACCTGGATAGCCAACCCGTTAATGGTCAAGAAAGGAGGAGGGGGATGGCGAATGTGTATCGATTACACCGATCTCAATAAACATTGCCCAAAGGACTGTTACCCCCTTCCAAATATCGACAAAAAGGTTGACGCTCTGGTCGGATACGAAGTCTTCAGCTTTTTGGATTTATACAAGGGATATCACCAAGTGTTGATGAGTGACGAGGACGCATCCAAAACAGCCTTCATAACGGACTTCGGAGTCTTTGCATAAGAAGATGCCGCCCGGACTCAAGAATGCAGGGCCACTTATCAAAGAATGGTGGACAAGATATTTCACCTACATAGGTCGAATGTGGAGGTATACGAGATGACATCGTCGTCAAGAGTAAAGAGGAAGCCACATGGGTTACCGACCTCGTGATCGCCCCTCGGCTTACTTCGAAAGGTAAACCTAAAGCTAAATCCCGTAGTGTACATTCGCAGCTCGATCCGGCAAATTTTGGGGTCTGGTCTCACAAGAAGGATTAAAAGACAACCCGTCAAAGGTTCAAACCATTTTGGAGATGAAAATCTGAAGACCATCCATGACGTATATAGATTGACGGCTGCATAGCCGACTAAGCCACTTTCTTTCAAAAGTCATGGATAAGCAGCCCCATTTTCAAAATACTCAAAACAAATCCGAGTTCTCCCGGGATGATAAACACAAGTCACTTTTGAAGATCTCAAGAACTACCTCGCCAAACTTCCCACTTTATCCATCCCAAAGAAGGAGAGGTCTGTTTGGTATGATTTTGTGATGATTCTTGATATTGTTTTACGTGTCATTTTCTTTGGTTTGTCCTATTTATGTCGCTGGTTTGATTAATGTTTATCGATTCGGACTTACTGCTCGTCTCGATGTTTTGTAGGAAAACGGCAGAAAATAGGATGAATGGAATCTGCCAAGGATCAGATATAATTGAAGATCATCTCGACAGGAGTTCATAGGCGAAACGGATCGAAAATCGGAGTTCAAACGAGGTAGAACGGAGCGAACGTCAAAGTCGCGACGAGCGCCCGACACCACAAGCACCGCGCCCGAAGGCCAAGACGCAGCGCGCGCCAGCTCGGTTGCCCAGCCAGCGCTGACCGAGCGTCGCTTGCAAATTTAATCGTATGCTTCAACATGAGCGCGCCGACCGCCTGCCTGCCTCGCCTCGCGCCGCCCGCCCCCGCAACTCCGCACACCGTCCGCGCTGGTATCCAGCTGCCCGCCGCCAGCGCGACCAAGCGTCACCGCACGCCTTCTCCACCCTTCCAGCTGCTTCGCTGTGATCAACCGCGCTGGCTTCATCCAGCGCTTAGCACTCATCGCTCGGCGCCACTGCACTTCGCCTCTTCGCGCCAGCTTCCTCCTCCGTCTCGGCGGCTTGGCTGCGTCCACACGCGTCTCGCTGCCTCACCTATCTCCGCACTTCAGCCCGCCGCCGCCATCTCACGCCTGTCCGCGCTGGGCTCGCCTGGCCCCTACTCCCGCACGCCTTGTACTCTCCGCGCCTGCTTTTGCTCGCCATCCGGCGGCGATTCAATGCGTGCTTCAGCTCTATTTTCACTCGCTCACTCGAACCGGCCACAAATGAGGCAGTGAGTTTTCCAAGCGTGCTCAATCGTAACCGGCAAGGCCAATTTTATTTTATATATATATGCTTAGGTTTCAGCCAGGTCCGCACTTCATTCTTATTTTTGGTTTTTCGCGCAGCATGGACCGCTTTCCTCGTGATTTCTTCCCGAGTTCTTCGGACAACAAATGTATAGAAATTCAGATATTTCATGTTCTTAATTTCATTGTTCGAATTATTTAGTTTATCGCTTTATGTCGGTCAAATTATGCTTTGATTTATCGCTTTTCTCAGAATAATTTTGTTAGTATTATTGTTTGATGATTTATATCGATTAAATTCCATAGTGACAAAGGATTGTTTTCATGTTGCTTTAATTTATATCGCTTCGATTTACTCATGTTCTTTGTGATGGATTGATGATTATGATTTATCTCGCAATTAGATTTAGATTAGGCTCGACAAACCCTATGAATAATAGAATTGCTATTGCTTTTATTTATCGCTGATTTATTGCTTTCATAGTTCAACTAGGGATCGACAACCCCGTTTAGATTTATCGCTTATTAGTATAGCTCTGGATCGACAACCCCTAGCTTAGATGTCGTTTAATTCTCCGTATTTCAATTCCTCGTATGTTTCAACCCCCGTTGATGTTAGAATGTTTAGGATTTAATTGCTTTACGTAGCGACACTAACAATAAGCCACGTTAATTTTTCCTTGAGAGACGACTCGTGTTAACTTATCACGCCACGATTACCCTCGCATTTATCATGCGAGTAATTTGAGTGTGTTTTAGCTCGATCAATTTTGGCGCTGCTGTCGGGAAAACTTTAGGCGATTGTTTGTGTTGTTTGTTTTCTGTGTTTCTTTTCTTTATTTTTGTTATTTTCCCCGTGCGTGTGATCTTGTTTTGTTGTTGGTGTCTCATAATGCGGTGGTTACCAACAAGACGAGTATGGTCGACAGTGGGGGAGCAAAGTTCATCGATTGGGCAAATTCTTCTTATGAAGAAGGAGCCCAGCTCGATTTTTCCGAGGATACCACAAACCATGAGCATCAAGCATACGATCCCTTCTCGTATCACCACCTCCACCGCAAGACGAGGAACAAACCTATGATCCCAACCGAACCAACCACCTCCACCGTGCTTTGAGGATCGCTTCCAATCCCTCACTCGATCAACCGCCTCCAAAGACTATGAGGATCAATCCTACAATGCTTATCGGGAGCAACCACACCTCCACCTCGATGACAGCTTGGGAGGATGAGTTAACTCAAAAGAGAAGTCATCCCATTCAAAAACGGATGCTTTAGTCCAAAGTTCGATGTCTGCAATACCTCGACTTTATGCTTGGAGACGCAATAGATATGTCGAGCACCGCTGATAAGTCACAGCAAGAAGGGAGGAACTTCCAAACCAATCCGATCGATCCATCGGTCATCGTTTCTAGAAAGTGATCCAATAGTTGAAAATTGGGTGGAAGAGACATCAGATGAGCTGCTGCAGTCACAGGGGGTGGAAAACGAGGAAGTGACTGAAATCACACCTTTCCCGCACCAACCCGATCAAGCTCAGATGGTCACTACTCTTGGAAGTGACCCGGTTGTTGAAGATGGGGTGGGAGAGACACCAAGAGCATTGCCGCAATGATGAGGTGGAAAGTGAGAACGAGTGGGCACATGTGGACGAGAAGCATAATCGAGTCCCGATGACGCTTTTACGAGAACGGATAACAAGGAAGAGTGGCAAATCCAATCGATAGCATTCCAACACTCACTGCGAGGTGAAAGAATTATCCAAACACGTGGAGGAAGATGAAGAGGGATGAAGCAAGAGTGGGCACGAAGTTGATGACATGCCAAAACCCACTCAAAATGAAAGAGTCAGCCTCAACATGTGAAGTGACGTGTCCCCGAGGAGGACACAAAGTGATAACAAAAGTCGAGGTAACTTATAGTATGTCAACATCTCTAATTCACCAAAGCATTGTGCTTTGGGAATTGATGTCATCTATTTTCTTTGGAGAATAGGATGTTCGACTTGTGCTTAAATGATTTGTTATTTGTCGTCTTTACTATCCTCTGTTCTTGTATGGTTCATAACGATGCTTTGGCCGAGATGGTATTCCCCGCAGTGAAGGACTATGGATAGTCCGTTGTTGATCGAACACGCCGTGCTCACGACGTTAAATCGAGTAATCGCGTGGGGAGTTGACCCACGGATTTTTATTGCTTTTTCTTTCTTTCTCTTTTTGCTTGTTTTGTTGTTCGTTGATCCGTTTGTTATCTTTGTGTTAGTATTGTTTGAATTTGGGAAGGAAGGATTTGCATATTTTGATCGCCGAGATGAAGTCGATGCTCCAACTCTACATCGCATATTAAATCGATTATCGTGAAGTATCATCCTCATGGTTATTTTGAGCTTTTAATGTTTTGAGCACCGGGACGCGTTCGATTTAAAATGGGGGATGTTTGCTCAATTTTGTATGCGTGATGTATTGTTTTGTTGCTAATGACGTGCCCTTGTGCTTATTTTGATTGTTTGGACGTAAGCTTTGTCTATGCGAGTAAGTTAGGATTTGGATTTATGCAACCAACTCGTGGTATTGATCAAATTGATTTTGAATTTCCAAACTTTTGGTGATATATGATTTGAGTATATTGTGAATCGACGAGACTATGATTGATAGAAAATGAATAGGGAAAATTGATGTGATTTGTCCGCTAATGTTAGGGGTAGTGTTAACATTGTGGTTGCCTATATACTTGTTTCATTTTATATACATAAAAAAAAAAAAAAAATTGTGAAAAGAAGAAGAAAATGAGGAGAATGAAAGCTCCGAAGATTTTGTTGAGATTGTTGAAATGGAGGATGGGATTACATCCTCTTTCGTAATTTGAGAAATGGACATGGGAAACCACGTTAGAGACTCGAGTTCATCGAGTGTACCTTTCGAATATTACTCCAAAATCATTAAAACATTCTTTGTGCTTTATAAAAGAAACTTGTTGCTAAAGGTGACCACATTAGTTAGTTCACCCCTAACTGAGAGTTGGGTCCGAAAGCAGATTACCTTTTTATTTATTGGAAGTCAATTGCCGTTCTTGATTTATTTCGCATTATCTTTGAATTCAGAACACCAAGTGTGGAAATGCAATAAGGTTTGATTGATTAGAATAAGGGTAAAGTTGCATGAGTTATCTTTCACTCTTATTAGTATAGACTTTGCTTGAGGACAAGCAAATGGATAAGTGTGGGGAGTTGTTTGGTATGATTTTGTGATGATTCTTGTATTGTTTTACGTGTCATTTTCTATGGTTTGTCCTATTTATGTCGCTGGTTTGATTAATGTTTATTGATTCGGACTTACTGCTCGTCTCGATGTTTTGTAGGAAAACGCAGAAAATAGGATGAATGTAATCTGCCAAGGATCGAGATATAATTGAAGAGCATCTCGACAGGAGTTCGTGAGGCTAAAGCGGATCAAAAATCGGAGTTCAAACGAGTAGAACGGAGCGAAACGTCAAAGTCACGCACGAGCGCCCGACACCCGCGCACCCGCGCCCGAGCGCCCGCACGCAGCGCGCACCCAGCTCTCGGTCGCCCAGCCATGCCTGCTGGCCGAGTGCGCGTCATAAATTTAATCATGTTCAACATGAGCGTCGCGCCGACCGCCCGCCTGTCTCTCCTCGCCGCCGCCCAGCGCCCGCAACTCAAGACACCCGTCCCGACGCTGGTATCCGCGTCCGCCCAGCGCTGCGTCGCACACCGCCGCCTCTCCTTCTTTCCGGCTGGCTGCAGCCCAACCGACGCTGGCTTCATCCAGCGCTTAGCACTTCATCGCCAGCTCACGCTGCGCCTCGCCCGCGCTTCGCCTCTTCCGCCCGCCCTGGCCGCCGTGGCCCACACGTCCACTCGCTTCAAGACTATCTCACAAGATCTCAGCCAAGGCCAGCGCCTATCTGCTCTCGCTGCTCGGCCGGGCCTTGCCCATCGCCTTACTCCCCGCACGCCGCAGCACCCTCCGCGCCTGCTTTGCTCGCCATCCGCGAGCGATTCCAAGCGTTTCGACTCTATTTTCACTGCTCACTTCAACCACACAAATGAGTGATGAGTTTTCCAAGCGTGCGCCAATCGAACCGGTGCTCACTTTTATTTATATATATATGCTGCTTAGGTTTCAGCTTCGGGTCCGCACTTCAGTTCTTATTTTTGGTTTTCAAGCAGCATGGGACCGCTTTCCCTCGTGATTTCTTCCGAGTTCTTCGACAACAACAGATAGAAATTCAAGATTATTTCATGTTCTTAATTTCATTGTTCAATTATTTAGTTTATCGCTTTATGTCGGGTCAAATTATGCTTTGATTTATCGCTTTCTCCGAATAATTTTGTTAGTATTATTGTTTGATGATTTATATCGATTCAATTCCATAGTGACAATGGATTGTTTTCATGTTGCTTTAATTTATATCGCTTCGATTTACTCATGTTCTTTGCGATGGATTGATGATTATGATTTATCTCGCAATTAGATTTAGATTAGGGCTTGACAAACCCTATGAATAATAGAATTGCTATTGCTTTTATTTATCGCTGATTTATTGCTTTCATAGTTCAACTAGGATCGACAACCCCGGTTTAGATTTATCGCTTATTAGTATAGCTCGGGATTGACAACCCCAGCTTGATGCTGCTTAATTCTCCGTATTTTAATTCCTCGTATGTTTCAACCCCGCTGATGTTAGAATGTTTAGGATTTAATTGTCAGTAATGCGACACTAACAATAAGCCTGTTAAGTTTTCCTTGAGAGACGACTTGTGTTAACTTATCACGCTACGATTACCTCGTACGATTGCGAGTAATTTGAGTGTGTTTTTAGCTCGATCAAGGTCCTTTCCCTATACCTCGCCACCTCAGATGAAACCATAAGTGCAGTTTTGTACGAGAAGACTGATGTCACTCCGTGTATTTTATCACCGAGCACTAAAGGGCCGTAAACGAGGTATCGCCTTTGGGAAGCTCGCCTTGCATTAGTAAATGCCGCAAGAAGATCAAGCCCTACTTCCATGCACATCCCATACAAATTTCACCCATCATCCACTTCGAAGTGTTGACGGCCGTAAGCTTCGTGAAGAATTGCGAAGGGGCAATCGAACCGGGAGAACACGCTATATCTTTCGCCTCGCTGCCATCAAGGGTCGTGCCTTAGCGCACTTCCTTGTCGAGGCTAACTTCACAGAAAAGCCAAAACCCACCGAGCCAACTACAGACAACGCCGAAGCCGAACTCATAAAGGAACCATCTGAAGATTGTTCGTAAATCTATGTGGATGGAGCTTCGGGAAAAATGGGCAGTGGGGCAGGCATCTTATTCATAAGTCCAGATGGAGAAGAGATAGCCTACGCACTTCGGTTCACATTCAAAAATACGAATAACGAAGTGGAATACGAAGACTTAATCGTAGGACTCGCCCAGCTCAAAGTCTCCGTGACACGAGCTGCAAGTCCACAACTCTCGTGTTATAGTGAGCCACATGCCGAAAGTCGAAGCAAAAGGCAACAGATGAAAAATACCTTGAAAAAGCCAAAGCGTTTGCAACAATCTTTCTCATATTTCCGCTGGTTCGCATCCCAGGGAGCAAAATAGCCGAGCCGACACTTTACAAAGCGGCCTCGTCGTCAACGAGCCCGCCAAGAGAAAAGTCCGTGAGCGTAAGCATAGACGATGCCGAGGTCGAAGTCAACATAGTCTCGGACGAAACCTAATTGATGACCCCATCCAAACATATTTGGAGAAGGCGCGACGCCCACGACAAAGCTCGAGCCTAGGATGGTCTTGAGTAAATCTGCGATATACACCGGAGCAGGAATTCTCTGTAAAATCATACCTACAACCTCTCCTAAGGTGTTTGGGTCCCAACCGAGCTGATTATGTACTACGAGAATACACGATGGATCATGTGGAAGCTACGATCGGGCCCCGCTACCATCGAAGAAAGTCATGCGATGGGGATATTATTGGCCAACAATGTTCCAAGACTCAATTGACCTCGTGAAGAAGTGTCCGAAGTGCCAAATTCATGGAAACGTGCCGAGGCTACCTCAAACCGACCTCGCAAGCATGCAAAGCCCTTGGCCATTTATGCAATGGGGGATTGATATCGTAGGCCCTTTCTGCAAAGCTCCAGGGCAGTTTCAATTCCTGATTGTCGCGATCGACTACTTCACAAAGTGGGTGGAAGCCGAACCATTGGTGAAAATCACAAGCAAAAACGCCCTCAACTTCGTCTGGAAGAACATCGTGTGTCACTTGGCATCCTCATATCCTCATTTCGACAACGGGACACAGCTCACGGATAAGGTATTCAAAGAGTGGTGTCAAGAGCTCGGATCCAACAAAATTCACCTCGGTGGCCCATCCTCAAGCAAATGGTCAAACCAAGTCACCAACAGACAATCGTAAAGGACTCAAAACTCACCTCGACCGAGTCAAGGGCGATTGGGTAGAAAATTTACCGCAGTCTTATGGTCGTCTGATCTGACAACACTCGGACATCGAATCGGAGAAACACCCTATAGTTTGGTGTATGGAACCGAAGCAGTAATCCCTGCAGAGATTGAAATGCCGAGCCCCCGCACCATCCACTTCTCAGTTGAATCTAATGGGAAGAATCTACGAACTGATCTAGATCTTCTTGAAGAAAAGAGAGACCTCGCCTACATAAGGGAAGCTTGGTATAAACAACAAGTAGCTCGGTATTACAACCAGCGTGTTAAATCCCGACAATTCCAAATACGCGACCTCGTGCTTCAAAATAATGAAGTCAGTAAAGCCGCAAAGCTCGGTAAAATGGAAGCCACATGGGAAGGACCTTACCAGGTCAAAGAAGTCCTCGGAAAAGGGTCATATAAGCTCGCCCATATATTCGGTGAGCAAATACCCAATACGTGGCACATCATTCATCTCAAGAGATATTTCGCATAACTGTCAAGGGTTGAGTTTGGTCGGTCGTGTCTTTGAGTCATTGCTCGTGTGGTTCGATCTGGTCGTGTTCATAACGTCATCATTTATTAATAAAATATTTTTCTTGCATGTTTTATTTGTCACTTATGCATAATACCTCTTCCCCATTTTACAATACCCTCTAACGAGGACGAACTACCCTCTAAGGAGGACGAACTACCTTCGTTTAATACGAGGTCGAACTATAAACGCACGTGAGGGGACCACCCCTATCGATAAAACTCGACAAATAAGGAACCTATACACCTTCGTTTATTTCGAGGAAGAGGGGACCATCCCTAGCGATATTTCTTGCCAAAAAAGGAACCTATACCTTCGTTTATTTCGAGGAAGAGGGGACCACCCCTAGCGATATTTCTTGCCAAAAAAGGAACCCATACCTTCGTTTATTTCGAGGATGAATTACCTTCGTTTAATACGAGGATGAATTACCTTTGTTTAACATGAGGACGAAATGTATACAGAGTTTTCAACACAAGGCAAAGAAAAAATTCATTCTTATTTCCAAAGTGTACAACGATACATTACGAGGGCGATGAAGGCCCCGGAGGTCGGGAAAAGCTAAGCGATCCTAGGAAAGTCGGGGTTCAACAAATCATCTATACTAACCCTATCCCTACCTCGGCCTCGTCCTCGATTGATGTCGGAAGTTCGACCAGCTCTTTGCCTCATCGAACGACCTCGGCCACTCGATGACACACGACCTCGGCTTCTCGATGGGTAATGTCGGTCTTGCATAAAGAACTCAAGAGAAGTGTCGTCGACACTCCACGTCGTCGGAAGACAAGAAGGAGCCTCGGCAGAGGAGGAGCTTCGGCAGATGAAGAAGCCTCGGTCATCGAGCGAAGCACCCTCCGAGGAAAGGATGACTAACTACTACGGTCTTATACAAGCCACCTATCTTCTTGGTCGGCATATTGCTCCTAAAATTGCCAGGATTTCGACCGCACTCTTGTCATACCTCGCGGGCTACGAGCTCGAAAACTTTAGCCTCGGCATTGGAGATAGTCATTCCACCACCTCGGTGGATAACCGCCTCGTATTCACATGTTCCTCGACGGCTGACTTGGCCTTATCCTCCGTGATCTGGAGCTTCTCCTCCAACTCCAAGAATCGAGCTTGAAGCTCGTCAAACTTCTCTTGTGAAGTCCTGAACTTAGCGTCGGCCTCCTCCTGCACATGGCCAAGTTTACCCTCCTGGTACAGCACCTCGACCTCTTTAGATTCGAGAGCCTGAGTCAACGTTTTGATTTGATCCAACCATGAGGACACGTCGAAAAGTTCAAGAGAAGACTGAAAACAACAAAGGACAAGATTTCTTCCATTAAATTTGGGAATTTTATTAAAGCCTTCAAGGCAGAAATTTGTCGAAGTACATATACAAAAAAAATAAAAAAATAAGGGGGATCAACTGACCCCTCCGAAAGCTCCTTGCTCAGCAGCCTCGGCCTCTCCCCGAGCTCCAGACGCCTCGGCCTCTCCCCGAGCTTCAGTGGCCCTGGCCACCTCCCCAACATTGGCTCCTTCCCTCTCGGTCTCAGTAGCCTCAACCTCCTTCCGTGCTTCGACCTCGGCAGACGCGGCCAACACCAGCTTTCCAGCCACTCCAGCTATGATAGCCTCAAATTGGATGTCCCGGTCCACCGACCAGGAACGAACCACCTCTGCATTAAGCAAGGTCGAAGACGAAGCTAGGCTCTCCACGACGGGCAAGCTCTTTATGCCAGCAGAGAGGACCTCGGCGTCATTCACAGCAGGCCCCATCCTCTATGACCTCATACCCATACTTGCACTTATCCAACTGGGTAATCCTCGGCCACTTCGTCCGCGTCTCGCTACCACCCTCGTGTTGAGCACCTCGGCCAGCTCGTGGCAAACCGCCAAACCTCCTTGATAAGAATAACCTCTCGGTGAAGCGCACGAAGAAGCTCTCCTCGCGAGGTCGCCACCGCGCCTCCCCATGTCAAACTCTTCCACCTCGGCCTTTAGGCGGCCGACCTCCGCCCGCCTTCGCCCGCCCTCGGATGCCGCCAGAGCCAAGGACGCATCCCGAGCCTTCGCCTCAACCTCGACCACCTCGTGAACAAGGAGGGTCTTCTCTTCCTCCAAGTCCAGGGCAAAACGAGCTAGCTGCTCGTACTGGGCGACAGCATCATTCAGATGGTCCACGGTAAGCGGGCGTCGCCACCGGTTTGGGAGGACATCCTGCCAAGGTCGGCCTTCATGTCCTCGGCCCCATGAACAAAGATCAACAACGTCAGACAAATACATCAAACATAACTTGCGACATGAAGCAAAATTACATTACCGCAGGGAAAGGCCGACGTGCGACCTGGCTGCCAATGACCTCGTAGTAATCATCGTCGGCAAGATCTGGAGGACACCTCTCCATGCCACGGCGGGCGATGCGTAATGGAGAAGGCGACTCCGATACTTCTTTGGCCATTTCAGATGAGGCCGCTGGTAATTTTTTCGACGCCACATCAGATGGCTCGGCACCGGACTTGGACCTCTTCCTCTTCTTGCCAACGAAGTCCACTGCAAGGATAAAATCCAAGTTAGCATAAAGAAGAACTGAGATTCAAAACAACAACAAACAAAGAACTATGCGAAAGAATGGGGCATCACCCTTCACCGACTCCACCGCTGTGGCAGGATCATAAGGGTTCAGCCCCGCGGCGACAAGATCAGCCTCGGCAAACACTTCGTCAATTTGGCTAGCCCTTTGCAATGCTTCCCCGAGGTCACCAAAGCTATCATCAATGGCCACGTCCGCCAGCTTATCGTCATTCCGAATTTAAATGGAGAAATCCTCGAACGACAAAAGAAAACTTCTTTTGCTAATTGGTATTTTAGACTTCGTTTTACCTTGAAGCCACGACGGGGTGATATATAATACCACCCCGAGCTGAATTTCAACCGAAAACCTAAGGATCAACCACAGGGTAAAGAATGATTATGCCGACAGCATAGACGCATAGGCATCGCCAATCAGCCGAAATGAGTTCGGCGTTATTTTGGCTAGAGGTATGTCTAACATTCTATGAAGATCGGCATAGACGGGAGAAAAGGAAGACGAAGACCATTTTTCGAGCTATCTTCAGAGCAAGATGACAAATCCTCCTATAGGAGAGCAAGTCTATCTAATTGTAGGGAAAACTAAGTTTAGCCCTCTCCCGAGGATCTATCTTGGATGTTTAATTCACCATACATTGATTATATTCCTAGCATACACCTATATAATTAATTGCAATACGAGAGTTTTCTCGTGTTTACCTTTGAATGCCGAGGTGGATCGGATCGAGACTCGTGCTTTGACATACGGATTGTATCCCGGTTGTCCAATCTCCAATATCGAGTGAGGATAATCTATGGAGAATGCTACAGAAAATCACCCTAATACTCTCTAATATTTTAAAAATTATCTCTCCCAAGCACTATGGGATTCTCGAAAATTGTGATAGGATTATTGAGGATTCATATGATTTTATCTCTTACCTTATATTTATAATGCATTATCATAATCCCATAAGGAAAGGATCTATGCATATCCCATAAATATAATAATATCCTTATACGATAAAGAGAATCAAATCCTTGCCTTAGAGGATAAAGTATTGTAATAACCCTAATAATAATAATAATAATATATATTGTTAAACGTAGCTCAACGTAATAAATTTTTAGTTAACAAAGATTTTAATCCGAATCGCTCATTTAATATTTGTAATCGAATAAACGAGAAATTTATCGATTAATAATCGAACGATGATGTAATACGATCGGAGCCGATAAATTAGATCACGAATGCGTGCAATGACAATCGAAGTAACGATTTCTCGGTATCCTAATCGTCAAGGATGAGTCACAATCATCGATCCTCATTCAAACAAAATGAGTGATATGTCGCTATCTTGAATTATCTCAAAAATCCTAATTTCAAAAAAAAGGACTATTTTGATTATAACATCAAATTCAACTATATCCTTCTGTCTCTCACCTCTGCAGACCCAAATCAAACTTCTGCAGACCCAAATCTCTGCAGCCCCTGCAACATGACAAAACAAATCCTCCTTCTCACCTTTAACTATCTCATTTTGTTCCTTCACATACGAGAACCCCATTACAAATTCCACTTTCAAAATCTTCTCTCAATCTTACAACACAATCAAGAACAAAGAGAGATAAGAAGAACTACAAGGTAATAATTCCAGTTTCTAAACATTCAATATATATATATATATATTTCTTCTTAAACAGACATCCCATTTCCATTTCTTTTCTTGAAGCCATTACTGTCTTTGCCGATTGAAAAAGAAGAGGAGCATATACACTAATCTCACCAAGGTTCTATCTTAGAACTTCGCCTCCAATTATAGATTTCTCACATTTACAATTTATAAACTTGCATACTGATACAAAACAATACATTCTCGCTTTAAACCGAAAACCATAGAAGATTCCTCTACACCAAAAATTTGACAATACATACAACATTTATAGAAATACATTCTGCTGTGAACTGAAAACCTAGTATAGATCGAAACAAATAGAATCCTAAATGTATAGGAGATGCTATTGAACATAGATTTACAGTGTTAGACCAAGCCACTTACGACTCGGCCCGTAACCGACGGCGATGGCTCAGCCATTAGCCTTACACACGGTGGCAACGCCGAGCTTCTCCGACGGGGCCTCCCCGGAGCCCAGTGTTGGCGGCAGATTCACCGAGGAGAAAAGAGGCGATGGCCTCGTGTGTGTGTGTCTGCGTTTGTGGGTTGCGAGGAGAGGGGACGAGATGTGGATTTAGGCGGCTACCGGTTGCGGCGGCAATGGCACGGCTCGCTGACCGGAGATGGAGAGGAAGACGGCGGTAGCATGTCTCGTGTGTGTCGTGCGCGTGAGTGAGAGAAGAGTGTCTGCATGGCGTGTGTGACCGAGAGGGGAGGAGGCCGAGACCCCAGCGAAGACGGCTCTCCGACCGCGACGTGTCTGCCGAGAGGCAATGGCGGCGTCCACACACGTGAGTGTGTGTAAAAACCGAGAGAGAGAGGTGAGTTGGGGGGGGAGGCGCAGTGCTATGCTGCTGTTGTTTTTTTTTTGTTTTTTAATGGGCTAGGGTATTAAATTAGGGTTAGGTAATTAGTTTTATTTTATTTTAATGTTGAGTCTTATTTTTGGGCCGATTTTGATCTGTTGGGCCAAACCAAGATGGGCTACTAGGTTTTAATTTTATGTTTGATAATGGCCTTGGATCATCAATGCGAAAATAAAGGTATCGGACCTTGATATATATTAAATAGATGGGCTCGAAATTAATGTGATGTATGGGCGAAAATTTGAGAACGGGCCTAGTGTTAGAGGACTTTTAATAAAAGATATAATGGACCTATTTGAATCTAATTGGATTACTTTCTTGTGGGTACGAAATAAATTGTGTTTGGACCTTATTCGATTGGCCGACAATTTATTAGATTGGGCATTAGTTATGTTTAATTAGTTGGCGAAAAAGAATATTTATATAGGCTTACGGAATTAAAATAATTGGAATGAGCCTTTAGAATAAATTACTATGGGTTTTCGAATTAAATTGATACGGACTCTTGAATTAATTTAATGGACTTTAGTTAAATTGAAGACGGGCTTGGACTTATTTTAAAATGTTGGGCTAAGTATATAAATGGATAATGAATTTGAATTAATTACTTCTAGCATCCATTAAATTAAATTAAGTTTAATTAATTCCATATTAATTAAATATGAGGTTTAATTCTAATAATTAAATTTTGGAGATTAATTCTTAACTAACTTAATAATAATCTAAAAATAAATTATTTAGAGTGAGTTAATTAAATTCATGGGATTGAATAATGTCTAATCATTAGAAATTGAATAACATAATTAATTAATTATGTTAAGGGATAATTTGAGAATTTTTCTTTTTAAGTAATTTATTTATGTAACGGATGGAACCTTATGTAATTTGTTACAAATGTGTGATTGGAAATAAATCCTAATTAATGGATATCTAAGATGAATTAAATTAATTTGATTGATTAATCAAATATTATTAGACTTTTAATTGATCCTTTTAATTAAGCTTTAATTATGGATCTATTAAATTAAATTAGAGAGTTAATTAAATATTAATGAGTTGATTATGTCAAGTAAATGCTTGAGAAAATATTATTTTGAGCAACTTTAAATTATAGAACGATTGTTAGAAGATAATTGATTTATAAGAAACCTTTATCGATCAGGTATTATAGATATGGGTTTCTCTCGATAGAAAATGGGGCGTGTGAGACGAGAAACACGACAAGAAGATGATAGTGACGAATGAGGTATCGAGTTCAAAATCGTTGATACTGCGTTAACAAATGATAAATATTAACTATGAATTTAAGATTCATAAATTATGCGAAACAACGTGGAGAAACATCGATGGAAGAGAAGAACGCGACGTCGAAGTGTCATTTATCGTCATGGCGAGATTAACCTAAAAGACGATATATAGATTGTTAAGCGAGTCGTATCAATAACGAAAATCCTAAAACCGTGAACCCTAATACTTAAAAAGATATCGAGTTGTCGAATCTTAATGATGCTTACCAAAAGAAGCGAATGACGTACTAAATTATATTTCTTACGTTGATAAGGTCCAGCGTGGACGTAGACGAAAACGACAAGGATCGCTAGCAAGTACTTCAAGAAGGACAATTCTTGAGGTGGGCTCTCTTGAAACAAAAATGACATGCATGTCTATCTCAAAGCATGATTTACAAAAGCTTTATGAAATATTATTCCATGAACTGTTATTGACTGCCAAATGTTTATGTTTTGTTTTGATTCTATCTGAGATTGGTATATCCAATGTGGTATGTGAATGAGTTGGTCCACCAACGTTAAAAAAAGGGTAACGATCGGATCCGACTTAGTTAAGGACTAACTCGGATTGTGTACACGTGTGACTGTGTGTTAAGGTTAGCTACCTCGACCGGTCACGGCGACTATGTGTAGGTGGCCACCTCCATAGTGCGCGATTGAATGAATGAATGAATGATCAGATATGGGACAACGTGAATGAAATAGTCAGGCCTGACGCTTTTGAGAAATGATAAAATGTTTGATAGGCATGAGTCTTTTAACTAAAATCCTCATGTGCTATTGTGGGCAGTTAATGACTTTTGATAAAGAAAACGTTTTCGGCAATGAGTCCATTGAGTACTTTTGTACTTAGCCCTGCATCTCGTTTTTGATGTGCAGGTTGAGCAAGGATCGATGATGGATGCGAAGTGGTGCAGAGTGGCAGTTATTTTGATGCTTTATTAGGATGGTTTCTAGAACCTTGGGCATGCATCGTCATATGGATGTCCACACGCTTTATTCTGTCGCCTAACTCGATATTATTAATGTTTTGATTATAACCGCTATTGTCAGATTGAATTGGAGTCGTACCTCGCATTTGAAATTCTCGCTACGATTAGGTTATGTTGAACCTCGAACCCTTTTGACAAGTCCTTCTGCGACTTGAGTTGGTATGAATTGTTTACCCTTTTCCTATCGTTATTTAATAGTTGATTGCCTTGATTAGTTATGTTTTCCATTGCTTTATCATACCGTGACGCATCCATATGATCCGTACTTCATTGAAAAGTCGGGTCTTCACAGCGTATGATTTTCCTTAAACCACGAGCTGGATGGGCCACCCATGGATCAAATGCAAGGAATAAAGATGGGCCTCAAATAAATTAATTATCTTATGTTCAAATTTCGTAACATAAATTAATTTATAAACATTCATTCATGCCACTAGAGAATAAATCTTGACTTACACTTTATTATCGAAGGTGAGTCGGGCTTGCACTTAGACATTACTGAATCCCGTATTTAAGATATCAGACGTCCATTAATTATTTAGAGCATTCTGATTGCTAAAATAATTAATATCTTTAATTCCTTAAGTAGTACCACTCAACCTTATTATTGTACTTGAGCTAACTCAACTGCGGGGTTTAGTACAATAAACCTTTTGAGCTCCTTAAGGGACGCCATCATCCTAAACGGATACGGTGACTCGTCTGAGATAACTAGCATGACATACAAGCCTTTGCCACCACCCAAGATGCGGAGAATATTGGGTTAGAACATATAACCTCACCCATAACAAGTCAAAGTGATGGTCAAGAACTCATACTCACCTAATACCTTATCGAGGTTTAGATCATCGTAAGTCACCGAGATCTGGGTTCTTCACGATGGTCGATAGAAGAACTCATCTCACCGTGATCCATCAATACGTCGAGGCGTTACCGGAAAGACAAGCAACCAAGTCAAGTCACTTCTTATCTATATCACACTATACCGACAACTCGTCCTCAAGTTGTCTCGGTACCAGATACTTTTATATCTCATAAAGCTCGACCAATCATACGGACTTACGTGATCTTCTACACAATTGTATGATCTAACTTATATATGAGATAAGGGGACACGTATATATGCAATCAAGTAATCAATTCAGATAGGAGATTGTAATAGTGGTAACGGAAACATTGTATACAAGCTCAACCAAAAGCGCTTTCAAGATAGAAATCCAACAATCTCCCACTTATACTAAAGCAAACTTTTAGTATACAATGTGTCTCTACTAGCTATTACAAACAAAACCATCACTTTGCTTCTCCCACTTATACAAAAGTTTCCTTTCTAAGTGGGTGCCATCAAGCGCAAACCTAGTCCTCGAACGTGCACTTCGTAGACTTTTTGCGGCAGTCTCTTTGTGAATGGATCCGCTAGGTTATCCGTAGTATCAATCTTTTCAATCAAGACGTCCCTCGCCTCACGATTTCTCGTATGACATGGTACTTTCTCTCTATGTGTTTGGTCGCCTTGTGGTCCGTGGTTCCTTCAGTTTACATCGATGCATCGAGTTATCACAAGAAACTATGATACTCTTGGGCAAACCAGTACCACACCTAGGTCCATGAGGTAGTTTTTGAACCATCTGCCCTCCTTAGCAAGATCCGGCGGCTATATATTCGACTTCCATGGTAGATTCCGCAATGCATCGCTGTTTGCACTCCGCCAGATACGGCTCCACCTCCCAAGGTAAACACATAGCCGAGGTAGACTTTTTCTCATCACGGTCGACTTGGAAATCCAGTGCAGATAACCCAAACGCATTAGACTATCGCATGGTAAACCAGCCTATAATCTCGAGTCCTTTTCGTGTGCTTGAGTATATGCTTTCTCAGCAATCAGAATGAGCTTGTCGAGTTAGATCGATATCTAGCTACTATGCCTACCGCATAGCGTATATCGGGCCTCGTACATAAGATTACAGTACATGAGACTTCCTAAGACGGAAGCTTGAGGAACTTGTCTCATTTTCTATCTCCTTTGTAAATATAGGTGATTGCTCCTTAAATAAAGGAACGTCATGTCCGAAAGGTAGCAATCCTTTCTTGGCGGTGCGTGATACTAAAACGAGTAATCACAATATCAATGTAAGACGCCCGAGATAAGCTCAATATTTTCTCTTGCGATCTCGTAAACCTTGATCCCAAGAATGTACGTGCATCTCCTAAGTATTTCATTTGAAACCGATCGGATAACCAACTCTTTACATCTCGAAAACAACTTCACATTTTTGCCAACTACAAGAATGTCATCTACATAAAGTGCAAGAAATACCACATCACCGTTGACATCTAAACGATACACAAACTCTCTAGGCAACTGGGTAAATCCATAGGACTTTACCACCTCGTCAAGCGTAAGTTCCGTGATCGTGAGGTTTGCTTAAGCCCATAAATGGACTTCTTAAGCTTCTATACTAGATGCTCTTCACCCTTCACCACATAACCTTGGGTTGCTGCATATAGATGTCTCTACCTTCCTCAAGGTAACTGCTTAGAAAAGCGGTTTTCACATCCATTTGCCAAACCTCAAGGTTCAAGTGGGTCTGCTATGTGAGAAGAATTCGATGGACTTGAGCATTGCACAGCGAAAAGGTCTCATCGAAATCGATGCCCTCAACTGAAAGTGTACCCTTTCGCCACAAGTTCTGGCTTTAAAAGCGAAACCTCTCCATCTTAATCTCTCTTCTCTTGTATACCCACTTACTACTTACGGCTTCCTTGCCATCCGGTAGAGGTGTCTTTTCATATACATCCATAGTCAAGTATGGACTCAATTTCTAAGTCCATAGCGGTGTGCCATGATCTTGCATCAATGTCTTCAGACGTCATTTGTATGTCCATGGGTCGATTATTGCTCGCTCGTTTCTCGGGATTAAATCCAAGATTCACCCACGAACATAAATCACTCGGGTTGACGAACAACCCTCCCACTACGACGAGGCGCTTATCGCACAATGGCAAGCGTGTGGGTGCGAAACTTGTGGTTCTCTATCTCGCACATCTTCTTTGGATAAGGGCCACTTGTACGACGGTATCTCCAGTGAACTCGACCCACTTCAATTTCTTGAAGTATCGTGTCGATCCTCCCACTAGACATGACATCTCGCACCTTTGGTCTAATCGGTGATGGAATACGATCATCTTCTAATTCCTCAAGAATGATTTCAACTTTGGATTTATGATTTTCATATAATCCTCTTCAAGAATCGGGCATTAGTGCTAATAATGACATTCGATCCTTAGGACTATAGAATAAACCACCTTTTGTCCCTCTAGATAGCCAATAAACAGCCTTGCGTCGGATCTAGCCTCCAACTTGTCGCCTTCTTGTTCAAAGACACGTGTCGGATCGCCCCATATCCTTATGTGGCTTAAACTGAAGCATACCAAACCACAACCTCGAAAGGGTCTTTTCGATGACTTGGATGGTACTAGATTTAGCAAGTATGCTGCCGCTTTCTAAGGCATACCCCGTAACGAAATAGGCAATGTTGCATAACTCATCATCGATCTAACCATTTCTAAAAGAGTCCTATTTCTTCGCCCCGACACACCATTTTGTTGTGGTGTGCCCAAAGGTAGTGAGTGGAGGTAATCCCACACCGCACCAAATAGTCCATAAACTCGTTATCGAGGTAATCGCCACCGCGATCGAACCACAGCGACTTGATACTTACCAAGCTTCGCTCCATTTCCGCCTTAAACTCTTTGAATTTCTCAAAGCATTCGGACTTGCGGTGAAGCGGTATATGTATCCGCACGCTCGAGTAATCGCCAATGAAAGTGACAAAATACTGCACCCTCCACGAGCTTGTGTGGACATAGGTCCACACAGTCGAACGGACTAGCTCAACACTTCTTTGGCTCTATAACCTTTAAGCCTTGAAGGGTCCGGTGACATCTTACCTTCTATACAGGATTCGCGGATCGGGAGTAGTAACTGGAGATCACCCAACGCCCATTCTTAGCTTGCCTTTGGATCCCGCTTAGATTGATGTGACCTAATCTAAGATGCTAGAGAAATGTGGTGTCATCTTGCGAAGAAAACTTTCTCTTTTTAAGGTTTGAAAAAGATGCAACATAGTTATAGGTATTATGTTTGGCAGAAATAGTATAAAGCGAATTATATAAAGTGCCACCACAGATAACTTCGTCATTTCTTATGATAGAAACACCACTATCAAAAATAACGAATATCCATGATTAAAAAGTTTCAAACAAAATAAGGTTTCACGAAACTCCCAAGAAATATAAAATGTCCTTTAAAACTAAACCTGTTCTATCAAAACATAAAGAAACATCTCCGACCGCAACGCCTCGACTTTCGCGCGTTGCCCGTGGAGATCGTTATCTCGCCATCATGCACTCCTTGTCCGCAGAACCCTCGCAGGTGTAACAAACATGATCGACGCACCCGTATCTACTACCCATGAACGAGTAGAACAAGTCGCTAAACATGTTTCCGTTATTAAAGCAAATGGCGTACTGAGCCTTGAGCATAGGGCACTGGCCTTCCAATGCCCGATCTTACCGCACTGAAGCCTTGCCCTTCTCGCTTCGCTTTTTAAACCTCCGGCAAGGGCATGTTCTTGCTCCATTACTCCCACTATTTCCCTAGCCTCTACCTCCTTTGGTGCCCTTTTTTTTTCCATTTTGCAACGGAAAATTTGGGCCCCTAGATGTGCTAGCAAGAGCATGTGCTCGCTTTGTCCATAACTCCTTCCGCAGCCACGAGATCATTAAGCAAATCGACTAAGTGTATACTCGGTCTTGCTCATGATCGCATTCACGCAAAAATTCTCAAAAGACTTGGGCAGTATGTTGAGGATGATATCGACCTTAGCTTCGCCGTCAATACCTCATCCCAACTGATCAAGACTATCCATGAGATGAGTCATGTGGGAGACATGTTCATGGACCGAACTTCCTTCTTCCATCTTACACGCCAAGATTTCTCATTGTGGAAGCGGATCGTCCGATCCGAGTGCCCAAACTTACTCTCGAGACTTGACCATATATCGTCAAGGCGTCACCATCGATCGATGTCAAGAATGCAAGCCTTCGACATAGTAGTCATCATATAACATTTTGCCATATTGTTTGACTTATGCCAAAGTGCGCCGACTCGCCGCGCATTAGTCGATCGCACGAGAAGGCCATCGGGTTTAGGAGTAGTGAGAACAAACATGTGTTCTTCAGCGATAAGAACATATTCCATGTTTCGTTTCCACTCGATAAAATTTGGACCGGATAAGGGATTTTGTGCGAGCATATTGATAATCGGTGTAAGAGACATATCTGAAAAGATAATGTAAACACATAAGCATACGATCGCACATAATTCGTAACAACAATATTGTAACCTTTTGATAAAACAATATTAATTGAAACCTCCAATCGCCCAAGGAATTCCACATGCAAGCCACAGCTGTGGACGCTACACATGAACCCCTCGACTGCACTAAAATATACCTTTTAGTCGCTTAATTTCAATCCATGTCAACTTATCCTTATGACAAATGAAATTAATGATCGACCTTACTAGACCACATCACTATCACGAAGGGACTTCGTGGGAAGTTGTACTGAGGTGATGTCTAAACAATGACCACATTTTAACAAAGAAAATGAATTCTTAGAATGGCATACTCACTCGGACCATACCGCCCAACTCAAATTCTTTTGTTATCTCATTTTATATCTATCTCTAAAGAACTTATGAAAATCGCACATGCAAACCCGCGCTGTGGATCGCCACACATGAAACTCCCACTCTCAATAGATTTAAAAGTTTTATTTAGAAATCTCATCTAACAAACTTATGACAAACAATGCAAGCAAGCCACGCTGTGGATCGCCACTCACGGTGCGTATCACTTTGTTTAGAGATCAAAGGTGGAGGTCTCGACATTTTAATTTAAGATTAATATGTCGGGTTACTTGCTTAGTCTTTTGTTTCAAAAGGTTTGTCCATGCGAGATCACGTAATCCTAGCATGATTTTCTATAGACCTCAACATGTAAAACATGCTCGCAATTCTAAAATATGCTTGAAAAACGCGATAAACCTAGCATGCTTACTATGCGCAAGATCCAATCACGAAAACATATAAAATGTTTGTTCACGTAATTTAAACATACATAGTATGCTTCATAATTTAAACATCCACCTACATGCTATGAATGATAAAAATAAAATAAACGCGTTCATCGCGCCCACTGTGGATCCCGTGACTTTCTCGCCCAATCTATTACATAGAATTGCAAAGTAAAGATCTTCATAAACTTGAAAACGGGCCTCGCGGCACCGGCACGGACCGGATTCAAAACTTTGAATTCGGCCAAAAAATAGGTTAGGGGCGAAAAATCGGTGCAGGCTAGGTTTGGGCGGGTCGGCCCAAGATGGTGGTTTGAGGCTGGCATGGGCCAGCCGTGCATGTGGCATGCCAACGCCCAACACACCGCTGTCGCGCGCCCGCCTCGCGTGCTCCTCGCGAGCTGCCTCGCGGTCGCGAGCGTCACGGTAGGCGCCGGGATCTGCGCGCGATAATTGCGCCCGTGCCGCCTCGCGCCACGATCGCGAGCCCCTCACGAACGCGCGGCCGTGACCCACGACGAGTGCCACCGGCGCGCACCCTCGGCGCCAGGTGGTGCCGAGGCCTCAGCTGGCACGAGCCCTCGCACCACGCCGCCGAACCGTGCCACCAGCGTCTCCCTCGCCCTCTGCTAGCCCACCGCCGGCTGCCGAGAAACGCGCCACGGCCGAGGGACGTGCTGCGAGCGCCGAGCACACCACGCGTGCCATCACCCGCACACCGCTCGCCGTGCATCCGGTTTCTCGGTGTACTCCGCCGTCTCGTTCTTCATGCTATCGTCTTCGTTCTTCTTTTACGTATAAGATTCTGGGAAAATAAATCTAATCTAACCACGAATTTTCTCGTGGTGAAAAACAAAATCCGACAAAAATAATAACGAGCCACGATGAACGACATATCCAACAATTAATTAATTACGCACGTAATAATCAAACGTGAATTAATCCAACAAAGCCAAGATACTAATCCCAGGCTCTGATATAAATTGTAGGGAAAACTAAGTTTAGCCCTCTCCCGAGGATCTATCTTGGATGTTTAATTCACCATACATTGATTATATTCCTAGCATGCACCTATATAATTAATTGCAACACGAGGGAGTTTTCTAGTGCTTACCTTTGAATCAGCATTGGATATGGATCGGATCG